>JAHBCN010001984.1:0-101749 GCA_019359885.1 Listronotus oregonensis
ATATTTGCAACATTAACAGGGATTTTTAAATTATTAGGGAATCACAAACTTCATGTTTGTTGCAACGATATTAAACGCAACTTAAAAATTTTACAAAAATTCTTTTTAATAAGGTAAAATATTGGTAATGAAATATGCATATCAAAAATGGCTCATTCGAAGTGCAAAATTTTTATTTTAAATGTTTATTAAAAAACTGTACAAATTAATAGACATCATAAAAAAACCTACTAAAATTATCGCGGATACCCATGAAAAAAAAAACAAATGAGGGTTAAAAGTAAACATTATGACAGTTTGGTGAAAATAATTTTTCTTTCTTGAATAATTATTCTTTGCTTATTTACTTTATATGATTTCAAATGCCTTATCCAAGACAGTTAACGTTAGTAGAGAAGGCCGAATTAGTTTTAATATGTGGAGATAACCATAAATCAGAGCGTGAAGTAGCAGATATTTTTAATGAAAGACATCCAGAGAAACAAGTTCATTATTCAACTGTTAGCAGAATTTTGTTTAATTTTAAACAGACAGGGTCTTTAGATTATAAATACAGTAAAAGTGAACGTACCAAAACTGTATGTACTGAAGAAAATCAATTAAAAGTACTTCAGGTAGTTGTTGAAGTAGCTAGAAGATCCACACAAGTACTTTCTGCTTATACGGGTATAAAAAAAGCTCTGTTAAAAATATTCTTAAAAAAAGAAATATCATGCCTATAAGCCATATTTATTTGCATGTTTCAAGAAGCAGATGGTTTGCGGTATGACTTTTGCATGTGGATACAAGGACAAATAGAAGATCAACGTGATTTCCATAGACATATTCTTTTTGGGGATGAAACCACTTTTACAACAAATGGCGTTGTCTTTTCCCAAAATTGTAACCAAACAAAAAACCCAATTTTGTCATTGACAAGAAAAACCAGTATTACCAAAAAACAAACGTGTGATGTGGTATTATTAACGACAAATTAATAGGGCCTGTTTTTTTTCGCCAAAACCTATCCGGTGATACCCATTTACAGTTTTTGGAAAACGAACTGACGGATTTTTTTGGATAATATGAGTTTACAAGAACGACATAAATTATGGTTTGTACATGATGGATGTCCCGATCATTCTTCTAGAATTGTTTCTAAATGGTTAAATGGGGAATAAATGGTTAGGACAAAATACTTATCCACGATGGCCTTCTCGTTCGCCAGATATTACTCTATTAGATTTTTTTATGGGGATATTTAAAGCAAAAAGTTTGTAAGGATTGGCCATTTAATAATGTAGAGGAGCTTGAAAATTTGATACGATTTTATTGCAGAAATATTCCGGCACGTGTATTGCGATCTACTGTTAGTTAATTTTATGATCGGACAATTAGATGCATTGAACGAGATGGTAAACAAACAGAGACGCATGATTGTTTTTTTGCATTGTATATTAATTTTTTAATAAACATATCAAATAAAAAATGTTGTGCTTTCAATGAGCGTTTTTTAATAGGCATATTATCATTACTAATATTTTACCTTATGAAAGAGAATTTTTGCAGAATTTTAAAGTTGTGTTTAATATCGTTGCAACAAACATGAAATTTGTCCTTCGTAAAAAATTAAAAATCTATGTTAATATTACAAATATGCTTGAATTTGAACAAAGTTATGCCATATTGGTTCGATACTAAAAAATTTATCAGTGTTTAGGGTAAATATTAAAAAAAAAACTTAAGGGAAATTTTAAAGGTTTTGGTATTTAGGAATAACTTTGAAATCAAACAACTTTTCTGAATTTTCTGAAATAAGGGTACTTTACTCCTGTACAATTTTTTTATTTTTTGACCTACCCTGTATGCTGTTTGACTTGCAACCATTCTAAGTACACCTAATATGATTATCAAACATGTACCAACTTTTCGCAATATTTGTATTTTGATTGTGCAATTAATTTGAGGCGGAAAACAAAACCACAGAATAAGAAAACAATTGTTTCTTATTCTCGTGACAAAACATTGAGTACAAACGCGTGCGGGCAGCGATGTTCAGTTTTAGTTTGAGAGTATCGTAGGTTGCAGCGCAAGGATCGGGTCTGAGTTGCAGTATCTTTTAATATTATACAGGGTAGCCCAACGGCTTGCATCCCTATTTTGACTCTCCTGGTATATTTTGAAAAAACTTTGGACACGTCAATTTTGATTTTTAGGAGGACGTCTCTTCATCTATAGCCGTACAATACAAGGTTGTTCCAAAAGAAGTTATTGCGTTGTACTTTAGATTTTTAAATGGAAACCTCCATTTTTTTTTGATTCTCCAAAAACTTTATAACTTTTGTTAATAAAGTTTATTCCTATCTTCAATCGTTGTAAAGCTATTTACAATTATAATAAATTTCCAGAAAAAGTGATAATAAGGAAATATATCTAAAAATATGAATCAATTAGTTTCCATAGTAACAAGACTTTAAAATTAAAAACAACCCTCCTAGAATTAAAAAAAAAAAAACAAAAAGCAACCTACAGTCATACGCAAATTAAAGGTAAAGTAAAAATTAATTTTCTATTAAGTAGGTGGCAATAAATGCTGAAATGTTGTCCTCCATGGAACAATAAATTATTTTTTCATATGTTTTCTCAAATTTTCAAGCATGTATGAAATTATTTATTTTCTACGTTCAGCCTATCCTTGGAAGATCTTAAATAGAAGCAACTCAAATACTAAAATCTTTACTTTTCAAATAAACTCCCAAAGAAAGTATTCTAAAGAACTTGAGTCCGGAGATCTCGGCGATCACTCAATGGGCCTCATCTGCCGATCCATTGATTCGGGAAATGCGTGTCCAAAAACTATCGTACTGGCCACGTAGTGCGGTGGTGCTCCATCTTGTTGGAAATAAATATCATTTTCATTAAAATTAACGCTATTTTCTATTATTTCGGTAATTCGTGGTTCTATTGTATTTTCTAACATGTCCAAGTACGTCTTGCCCGTCCTACAATATGATTTACGAAAATGCCGGCCCACACATTTATTTTTTCAGGAGATTTCGGTTGTACCTCTCGAAACAGATGTGAATTTCTACCATGTAAGTAGACCGTACACTCATCCGAGAAACAAATATTAAATAACATGATTACATTGTTGATTAAAAGTTGGGACACAATCGTCTTCATAAAGCTCATGGACAAGTTTTATCTTATACGGGTGAAATTAATTGTCTTTTAAAATTCTCTGTGCTGTAAAGCATGTAAATCCTAGAAGTAGCTGTTCCAGTGCCTTGGTGTCGTCAAGTGCTACGTGTTCCATCACTGATAATTCTGCGACTTCATTTCTAACTGCTCGATTTTTTAATGGGATTACGGCGAATATTAGATGAAGATCCAGTTTCTCAAATTTTCTCATTAATTAGCCACATACTCATCGTTAAGATTTTTGTCTGAATGTAATGCATTAAAAAACCGGACAGTAGCTTTTGTAATACCCGCATTTTAATAATAGACTATTATTATTTTTACCTCTTCTTGAACTGAATAAATTATTGTTTAATATTTATCAGAACTAGGTAAGTTTACAATTTGAAATCAAAGACAAAGTTTTCCTATGACATATGATGACAATTGATGCTATATGTTTTCTTGATGGTATCCATGATTATTATTTTTGCCCTCCAATCGATTATTTTAAGTATTGAGTTAAGTTGGTCAAATTTTAAAATAAACTTAAATAACATTACAACGATTAAAGATAGGTATAAACTTTATTAACAAAAGTTACTAAAAACGTCATAGAGAATCCAAAATTTTTAAAAATTGGGGTTTCAATTTAAAAATCTTAAGTTAATGCAATATCTTATTTTTGACCACCCTGTATAGTACGGCTATAGATAAAAATGCCCCCATAGAAATCAAAATTGACGTGTCCGAGCGTTTTCCAAAATATACCAGGAGTCACAATAAGGGGGACCTTTTGTTGGCCACCCTGTATGTAGTACCCGAAAAGATCACCCAATTTTGCAGAGTCGATACCCCTGACACAAAAGGCTAACCCCCCCCAAAAATTATTCTTGGCTACGGCTTTGCTTGTGTTCTACATTTTAAACATAAAAAAATATAATGTCACATCACACTTTTGTATAAAAAGGTAACAATAATATTAAATAATAAAAATAATCTTGACTTTGTACGTAACATTATTGTATTCTAAAAATAAATGAATTTATATAAAAAAAGCAAAAAGGTCCCTAAAACAATAATTTGTCATTGGCCTCGGTTTCAAATAATAATGGCCCAATATTTGTATTAAAAGAATAATTGAAACAAAAAACAAGATTACAAAAAGGGTGATACCTGTAGTGGATATACTTAAATGTTCTCGTGCGTGTATGTGATTCTGAAACATTCAAATTGTTTCAGAATCACATACACGCATTTCTAATATCTTAAGTCACTTTTTGCACACGGTGATGCAGTTGTCGCCTGTATTCGAAAAGTAGAATAAGTCAAAAAGTGTAAAAAATAAGTTTATGTAAATTTAACAATACTTAAAATAATTTAAAGTTTCTTTTAAAACATTGGTAAAATATTTGAAAAGAAAATTTAAATTATTTTTCAATTATATTTAATGTATATTAACACAATTTTTACATTTTCTGACTTATTCCACTTTCCCCATTCAGGTGCTAATTGTTTTGCACTAATAACAAACTTTATTAAGTATAAACATATTCTTTTACAAAAAGAATTGGCTTTGATTGAGGTATACCACAAAAACTTCCACGATCTTGAAGTTGTTGAATAACCGACCTAAAAGTTCTTTCACTTGAAGTGTTACGATCTGGATACCTCTCTAGGTGTAGCAGCCTGGCTTTATAAGAATTTTGTTCAGTTTCTCCATAGCTTAATAGCCTATTTGTAAGCTTTACTGGATGTTGCAGCATTGCAAAGACGTTGTTCTTTTTGATGTCAATAGTGAATCATTTTGATTGGGTAGTCATAGCTTGCCATATTAAGAAAAATTAATTGGTTATTATTGCAGAGTTGCCATTTATGGTGAATTGCTGCTAAAAATACTACTTTTTGCTTCCGTTTGACCGTGGCGGCGATTTTCAGAGAGTGTTCATTTGGTGTATTCGAAAAAAATTATTACTTCATACGTTTTATTTAACCATCTTAACAAACTGTGTTTAAATTATTCGATTGCCAAAACTATTAAAGCATCGAGGAACATTAACCCCTAGATTTTAGCTGAGACGCAAGAAGTAAAAACAAGCTGAAATTATTAGAAATTGTATTGTAAATGCTATATTTCGTGTATGTTCATTGTAAGTCTATTCTTTGCGTGAAAATAAAAATATTTTATCCTGTGCTGGATAATGCAGGTTACTTCTTTACAGAATATCTAATTATTATTGGTCTGAAACACCCAAACTGTTATAGACACTATGATGTTTGGTATCCCAATATAATGTCTACTACTCCTCATCCCTTACTTATAAAATGCTAAGTGCAGTAGAAAAACATTGATTATGTCATCTTATAAAAAAGAAGAGCCGAAGTATCAAAAAGCTTTGACTTTATTTACAAGTTAAAAAGTATTTTCCCTTCTTCCCCCAAATCTAAGAAAAAGCCTCAATAATTAGCATTTTTACTACACTTTCCTTCACTTGTTTAATTGGTTATAGCGGATATGTAACCATTCTGTAAATATTTCCACTACTTCTGCTCTAAAAAATAGATCGCACAGTTTCTTCACTAGAAGCTCTTAATAAAACTACATGAAGCGTGGCTAATATACATACCTTTAATTTTCCCATCTAGAGAAGCTCGGACTAGAATTACTTAACTTAACACTTAAAGTTTGTTTGCGTCAAGAATTTAAATGGAGGCAAGAAAAATAAGAAGTTCTCATTTTCTATTTTTATTTTATTATACATTATTTGAACTACATTGTCTGGTAAAAGTTTTGTGAGATTTCTAAAACTGATAATTTTACGGCATGTTAGCCAGCCGACTAGCTTATATTCTTTTGCAAAAGATTTTTTAAAGATTAAATAAGAAACTAATTTAAACCAATCAGATCTGGAAACTCTAAATAATCAAAAAAAAAATGTAAACGAATGACAACGTTGTAAAATACTAACATAAAAATTACATTTCTTACATTTGCTTAAAAAACAAATTGTGGAGATGTTTGTTTAAAACAAAGCTCTCTTAAGTGACATTAATTCTAGATCATTAAATTTAATGGTTTTTTGTATCTAGAAAATTGCCAACTTAAATGTTAATGATGTTATCATCTGTAATGTCATAAATTTTGGACTAAAATTAACGAAAAATTCAACAAACTGGAATTAATCTTCGAGATTATTTTTAATTTCCTTTTATTTTAGAATGAATATTGTATTATATGGAATTAAATAAGTATTGTAACAGCAACATTTTTATTATTTTTAATTTTTTCCTTTAGATTGCAATATTAATAATATTACATACATACGTGTCAAATTGATAAGCTCCTGTTTTTTTAAAGTCCGTTTGAAAGGGATATTTATATGCATCATATTATACCATGAATTTTATTGTACGATTAAGAAGCACATCGTGGTATGTTTTAAATTATACAATCTAATAATTTTATGAATATTTTAACCAAAATTCTTCCTCGTCGGCAATCTAATTTCGTTACAACAAAACAATTTCTTTAACTAAAGTTCCTGAACAAAAAGCACGAGAGAGAATTCTCGCTATGCCTCGTCTTCGAGGCGTGAGTCCTCGTCGGCACGTAATTTGACAGGATAATAAAGACCCGCCAAGGTTTCCGCGAAATACGTTGAACACTCCTGCTGCATTATCTTGGAATCGCCTTTATTATTTAGGAATGCCGCAGGAAATTTAAGGCATCAGTCAGTCGGGTATATTCTGCAGAAAACAGAAAAAGCGTCCCTATTTTTTTTAAGATAAGAAAAGAAGGATACATACCATACATACCTAGTATTTTATTGCTTTTCATGTTTTATTATGTTCTTTCTTAAAAAACAGACGTTTTTAATTTTGAAATTCAGAATAGTATGATTTTTATAAACTTTTTTTAAATTAGGTGTATCCTATCTGGGAACTGAATATCACGGTCATTTTTATGACACTTTTTAATGCTAAGTTAATGGCAGATCTTGGCACAAACCCTCAGGTAAGAACGGTCGTTACAAATATTTAGTTCAGTGGATGGGGAGAAAAAAGCTGTTTGACCTCCGGATTTTTTTCTACAGTTTCAATTTTTATGAAAATTTGGAATTAAGTTGCTTTTACCCTCTAGATCAAAGTTTATATATGCTTAGGGTGTGCTTTTTATTTTTAGGGGGTAAAAACCACCCCTTATGCTAAAAAATTAAAAAACCTTAGAAATAGACCTTTTGTAAATTAAAATCATAGCTAAATATGTAGAATGAATCTATTTTTATGTTGTGAGTTATATTTAACCTTATATTTTAACGTTTCAACCCTTAAAAAATCATCCTTTATAACAAAATTCCAAAAAATGTGTTTTCATTTTTAAACTATTTAATAACGCTTTTATTGTAAAAAAAATATATTTTAACAGTTTACGGTATAATAAATATTTAACTACTATAACTCAACCTTTAAATAACCACCCCTTATGGGATTTACAAAATTTTTTTTTGACAAATTAAAACGATTTGATTGTAAATAATTATAGTCCCGGAAATGAAGCTAAAAAATTGCAAAACATTGCAATTTTTTTGTCCTGCATCGATTTGTATAAAAATTTGGAATTAGGCGCTTCTAACCCTCTACTTTAAATTCTATTTCATGGTGATGTGCGCTGTTTGTTTTTTAAGGGTGAAAATTACCCCTAATTGTCAAAACTTATGGAATAACATTTTAAACCTTAAGATGGGTAAAAGTTGGTTTGGATTAGTTGATTGATGATTTTTTTATGCTTTAGAATACAATTTAAAAATATTTCAACCCTTAAAAATCAACCCTTGTTAGAGCTTAAAGAAAAAAAATATTTACCCTAAAAAATGATTAATTTACCACAGTGATTTAATTTTAGAATGCTGTTGCTTATAATAAGTACTGATTTCATTTCGCAACTTTTCGACCCTTATAATTCAACCCTTATTATAGCTTAATAAAAAAAAAGATTTATCCCCAAAAAATTAATAGCTTGACAGATTTAATAATTAAAAATATTACTGCCTGAAATATTACCAATTTCATTCTTTTGCAAATTTTCAATCCTTAAAAAACACCCCTTACAACATTGCAATTCTTATAAACCAATATAACAGATATAAATAGAAAAAGAAAGTAGAATCATAGTTTAAGTATACCGGTAAAAGTATAAAGTATACCGGTTTTATAGAATATTATGCTCCGAAGTGGGCTATTCGAATTTTTCGAAAAAAAGTTGATTGGTTTTTTAAACATAACTCCTTTAGTTTTAATGACAGAAAGTTTGTTCAAAAATAATTTTGTAGGGTTTTTTAAGAGCTACAAGGCTATGTAAATTAAATCCTTTTTAATCCCTTAGTTTTAAAATGGGATGAGTTTAAAGGGCTAGAATAAGGTGGTGCTCGCTCGTAAATAGAGGCTTTAAACGGCCATATCTGGCCAAATATTTATTGTACAGAAAAATATATGTAATGAAAAGTCTTTGTTATTAAAAAAGCTATGGGTGTCCTAGCATTTTTTTCGTATTTCCAGTATTGTTGGAGTTATTTTAAAGAAAATGGCTATTGTTACGAAATTGCGGAAAATCGATTTTCACTTTAAGCTCCAATTTTTCTAAAATTAAGCATTTTAATTTGGTTAAACTTCTAGAATGTATTAATAATACATATATAAAAAGAATCGTAGAAGGGTACAGATGTATTTTAATTAAGAGGGGAATTAGGGGGTGGTTTTTAATGATCTTTTCGTAGAAAAAAGTAGGGACTGACCTTATTTTTATCATAGCTCGCTCAATTTTCATGCTAAAAATTCTTTTTTTGTTTTAAGAAGAAAGGTCTTATTATATACTTTAAAAAAGACATTATATGTTTTTCTTGAAAAATGCAAACTTTTCCCGCTATTTGACTTTGAATCTTTCAAATTTAACATTTGACGAACAAAAGCTAACCATTAACAAGCCGCAGCTCGGTCTGTATTGATTGTAGAGAAATTATAAAAAAACATTTTTTTCTAGTTTTTTTATAAGCTATAATTTTGCCCTCTACAGTTTTTTTGATAAAATGCATATTTTTAGAGTTATTCGTGAAAACCCCATTAAAAACGTAGATTTTTTCGTCGAAAAACTTTTACTTTCAATCGCGAATAACTCTAAAAATATTAGTTTTACGAAAAAAATGTATAGAACATTTTTTACTTAAAATTACTTTCTTTATTGATTTCTGTAGTTAAAATGTAATAAAAAAATTTCACCCCCAAGATGGGGTGACAACCACCCCCAGGATAAAAGCACACCTCGGCATAATATAAACTTTGATCCTTGGGCTATTCCCTACCCTCTGTAAAAATTTCAGGTAAATCCATGCAGGACAAAAAAATTCCTAGCCAAAATGCCTCATCTCCTGTGCTTATTCTTAATAAATATGTATTATTTTAACGAACTCAAAAAATCATAGCCTAAACTTTCAAAAACGCTGCTCTTTCGATTTGTCTATAACTTTGTATAAAACTTTCTTACAGCACAAGAAACAACATTCAGATTTTTTTTTGGCGGCAATAATAAAAATCGTGGAAAAATTAATTTTTGGTCCAATTAAAAAAAAAAAATCGATTAAAATTGAGTACAAAAATGGAAAAAAGAATATTATAATTGAATTAGATTTAAATAAATTCAATTAAATTAAACAATTAATAATTTTTACAGTAATATTTTAAAACTTTCGAAAATGACCCCTCTCCGATTTATCTGTAACTTTGCACAGGACTTATAGCATAAGAAACATTATTCAGAGGCAATAAAGGAAATAAAAAAAAACATTTTTTTTCCTTCTTCTTTTTAACCAAAGCTGAAAAAAATGCCCTAACTAACTAGAACTAACCAAAACTAACCCACCAATTAATAAAATGGTATATAAAGTATATTTAAATATACTTTAATAAAATGTAAAAAATACCATACACAAGGTACTAACTAACTTTAATTAATAAATTTAAAAAATAATACGATATGAGAATTGTTATATTATATTAAAAAAATTGTCTTTATATTAATATTAATGCTTAAATAAATTTGTTAAATTAAATAAAAGAAACTACATGAATATATTTAAATATACTTTGTATACCATTTTATTAATTGGTGGGTTAGTTTGGTTAGTTCTGGTTGGTTCCAGTTAGTTCTGTTCAGTTTAATATAATCATGGGAATACTAATAAAGCCGTTTTTTGCATTTTTTAATATTAAATTAAATAATATTTTAAACATCACAGGTTCCTTATGGAAGATAAGCTGATTTACAGCAACAACTGCAGGTCTGAAAACCTCCTTATGTGGCACGAAAACCTCTGATGCGTATATAAGGCATTTTAAGGATTGACATGGGTATTAAAATGCCTCATTTGCAATTATCATCCTTAGTTATTAAATAGGGTTTAAAAGTGCCTAAATTAAGAGATATTCTCATAAAATTTTTGGTTTAAATTGATTTAAAACTAATTTTATTTAAAAATTCGGACATTTTACTTTTCATCCGATAAGTCAGAGATTACAGCAGGGTTGTCTGGCAAAATTTAGCCGCAATTACCTTTAATTAAATATATTGTAATTAATTTTTGTCAACATATCCCAGATACAGAAATCCAACGTCATTTAACAGAAAATGTTGTTGGGAATAGATAAAAAAATGATCGCCAGCTCTCAGTCAGCCGCAATCTATGCGTTTTTAGGTGTAACCAGGTATCTTATTATTGTTAATTTATTTACACTTACGTGTTTTTAAATAAGTTATAATTATATATCAATTTAAAGTTTAATTTTTTCTTTACATTATAACACATGGTTGTCTGTAAATTAATTCCGCATGTAAAGGTTTCCATAATATGAATTAATTTCCCCCACCCTGGATGTGTATGAGCGAGAGGATGGAACTTATTACCTATATACGTATTGTTTAGTAGCTTATTTTATTTTAGAGTGAAAAGGTTCAAAGTCAATACTTGATTTCTCATATTTTTTGCTATTTTAGTAATCGATTGTTGAAAATGTACAGGTATTTTTTATGCAACAGTATTGAAAGAGAAATTTAATTCAATGATAAATCAGCCTAAAAGTTCAAACTTATAACATTATTTCGTCAAAAAAAAGAATTTTAACGTGGCTATCGTATACATTGTTATAAACAGTTTACGTGAAAGACATTATATTGAAGTCAAACAATAATAACTTAGCAGACAAAAAGTTATAGATAAAACTAATCCTTTTAATAAAAACTCTAATGTTTTAGATGAAATAGATACAATTTAAGAAAAAAAGAAAAAAAAGGAAGGATGATAATTATGATGAAAAAAAAAGAACATTAAGAAGAGGACGAAAAAAGAGAATCTATTCAAATGTAATTTTTCTCACATTCTTTTGTGTTGTAAAAATAATGTATATTTCCCTAATACAAAAAACTTAATTAGCAATAATTTTCCAATTTAATATAATAAAAACCATGCATTACCTTCAACCGATATTGTAAATTTTAATTTTATCAAATAATTGAGTACTTTGCTAAATAATAATTTAAAATATAATATTGAGGCTAAAGAGCCAAACTAATTACAATATATTAAATAAAAGGTAATTGCGGCTATTTTTTGCCTAGGCAATTTAGCTGCAATCTTCTCTAGTATCATGCATAATTCATAAAAATTAGGTTTAAAAAAGCAGATACTTGCAGATTCAAGCTGCCGGATCATGTACTATTAGCTAATATAGTTTATTAGTTTTGTAAGAGGTTATACTATTTTTTAGAAATATTTTTACTATTTTAGTATTCAATCCCAAGCAGCCATGACTTTTTAATTTTTTTGATTCCCGGTTACCTTCCTAGTCTATGTTAATTAATGTAAATATTTACATTCTGTTTTAAAAGGAATTGAAAGATATGACGAATATCTTTAAAATTTACCAAACAAAAACGTCGATGAAAAGTATTTGTCTTAATTTAAAAAAAAAGGTCAGTCCGAAATAGGTTTATTATAATCTTAGCTACTAAAAAACCTTTCTAGCGAGGGCTTTGAACTCAAACAACATTTTACATATTTTCACTAATTTATTCCCATACAATATACATACAAAATGCAAATACCAGCAGCACCCATATGTAACACAGTGTGTATCCGTTGAAATTTAAAACATGCCTCTTTCGAAACTTTTTAATATTTGAATTGGGTGAATATTCCATGCACAATAGGTACCTATCGAAGAAGTTAATACAAGCTTTTGTTACGGTAACATTAGTAAACGCAAATTTTTAACAAAATATGTGTTTTAGTAAATATGAAACTTTTGTTATTTTTTTAGGATTCTGTGTTATACCCACAAATGTTAAAAAATAGTACTTACTAGAAATTAAAAAAATTTAAAAAAATAGTACACTTATGCGTAGCAGCCCACATAGCGATTTTTTATTTGCGTTTTTGTCCTAACCTGAAAAATCTAGATTGGCGAGGCTGTACTGGACTGCACAAATCCACATAATATCACCCAAAATCGTCAAAAACTTTTAATTTTGCAAAAAAATAAACCGGTAATAAAACAAAAACACATCAAATCGCTATTAACAAAACTACATCGACTAAATCAACTCAATGACACTTGACAAATTATATAAGGTTTTTAGCAAGTTTGTAGTGTTGCCACTACCCTATGAGTCTCCTTGCATGGGTGTATAGTCTGTCTCAAAGTATACCGTGTTAGCTCTTGCCTTCATTTATGGATTATACCTGCCGACAGCAATAAAACTGCGGATCGGTAGGTATTAAAGTGCAGAACATTAGGGACGGACTTTAATAATATAAAGATTTATAATTTATTGTTTATTTAGGTAAGTATAATCTTAAAATTACATTAAGAAATTTAACATATGCAAAATTTATAACTGCATTATCTATACATAATTACATTTTTAATCTAAATCTAATTCTGTTTCACTATCAAAGTCATCATTGAGATTAATTACAATAGGATTTATGTTGTTTTGGATAGAAATGTAAGAGTCCTTAATTTTTATAATGTGCTGTAGTGAATTTTTCCAGCTCCCAACTGGTATGTTAGTAATTACATTTTTTATCAAATTTATAACACTGGGACTTAAAGTAGGTGTAACATTTTCTGCTCTGATCTTTGATTTTACTTGGTTCCACAAATGCTTTATGGGGTTAAGCATACAGTGATACGGAGGAAGCCGTAAGGCAGTATGCCCAGCCTGTTCAGCCAAATTCTCACATACATATTGTTTTGTAATTGCATATGAATTTAGGACTTTTAAAAGTTGCGTTTTTTTGTAACTGAATTCAAAATAAATATCATTTTCTAACAAATATTCCTGGATTTCAGTTTTTGAACTTGATGAAGCTGGTGCTTTGTGTAGCAGATGGCTGTGGTAGCTTGCGTTATCCATGACAATAACACTGTTGTTTGGAAAATTTTTTAAAGGATAATTTTGAAACCAGTTTTTAAAAAGTTCTGCACTTGTATCCTTATGATAATCTAAGCTAGAATCCTTAATATTCTTTGCAGACAACAGCAAGCAGTTTTGGACAAATCCGTCTTCTGAACCAGCGTATATTATGGTAGTGCGTTTTCCTTTATTTGAAGGTGCTTTTGTCTGACAGTTTTGACTGGAATCAACCCATCTTTTGGATACTGTGTCGTGTGTATCGAATCATGTTTCATCAAGGTAAATTATGGATCTGTTTTCTAACCTATATCCTTTAATTTCTTGAAGGTAATTAAATCTCCAAGTGCATAATCTGTGCGATTCCATTACTACTTGTCTTTTGTCTATTTTGCGGGATTTAAATCCCATTTTACAAACAACTCTATGGAGGGTGGCACGGCTAGTATTTATATTGGTTTCGTCTTCGTCTAGCTTCTTTTTTAGTTTATACAAGGTAGGAAAAACTCCGCTTTCATAAAGACAAAATATTTTTCTGCTTATTAGGTCCTGATCACTATTGTCTATACGGTGAAATTGAAAATCACTACGTTTTTTTCTTTTGTTTAATTCTTCACTAATAATTATATCCCTTATCGATGATATTGGAGTTTTTGTAAGTAGACAGGTTTCTTTTAAAGCTTCTTGTTTAATTAGACCTCTACTGATAAAGTTTCATACACATTTTTCACAACCTGTTTTGCATCTAATGACAAATGATATCGACGCGACATAGTTATATTCTCGTAAAACAACTTTTTCGAAAGGCACAGTAAACACGGTTATTCAACACTGCCACTAAAATATTAGCCAAAATATTTATATGCCAAATGGTTAATACTCAAGAAATACCTGGCCCACTCCTGCCCTTATAAACAAATGGGCTTACCCAATAACAATAGGTAATAAAATCATTAAAGGTTTATTGGGGTATGGTCCGTCAAAAGCCATAACGATATACTTTGAGACAGACTATACCACTTTTATTACAGAGGAACTTATGGAAGTCGGTGTTCTAGTTCTTTTTATAGGCCCATGATTATACCAAGTAATTCTAAATAGTCGATTTTTTCAATAAAGTCGAGAAGACGCGGCTATGATACAAATTTTCTCAAAAATAGCATGTGTTAAAACTATAATATCCATTGTAAATATATAGAACGCATTTAAAAATATCTTATATTATGGTAGTGCGTTTTCCTTTATTTGAAGGTGCTTTTGTCTGACAGTTTTGACTGGAATCAACCAATACCTTATACAGAGGAGGTATTGAATCAACTCCTTTGATACTGTGTCGTGTGTATCGAATCATGTTTCATCAAGGTAAATTATGGATCTGTTTTCTAACCTATATCCTTTAATTTCTTGAAGGTAAAAAGGGTATCCATTAACCATTTGTAAATAAATTGTTTCAAAAAATGACACTTTTTTACATCTATTATATACGAAATAAGTCCGTTACCAAATTACATAATAAGACATACATTATAAAACATAGATCAATTAATTTAAGTATTGTTTTTTTTTTAATTAAAAGATACGTATATGTTTCAATATGTTTGTTAAAATATGTTTCTTTAGGGTTCGTATCGTTTGATTTAAAAAAAAAACAATAATAAAATTAGTTTTTCTATGTTTTATAATGTATGTGTTATTACGTAATTTGTTAATATTTATTGTTATTGTTAGTATAAAAAAAACTAAGAACGTATAGTATTTACAAATGTAAATTGTCCTATATCTCCGTGTTATTTTAAGTTGTCATCCTAATGATACCATGTTTTGTAAAGAATATTCTTAAGATTGAAAAAATAAATAAAATAAATTTTTGAGAAACCCCTCTAAGTAGGTGCGAAATGTCAAGAAACATTTGGTTGTTTTAAATTATAAAGAAAACCCTATACCTAAGAAAGAATCAAACTTATAATATATATATATATATATATATATATATATATATATATATATATATATATATATATATATATATATATATATATATATATATATATATATATATTATATATATATATATATATATATATATATATATATATATATATATATATATATATATATATATATATATATATATATTAATATATATTATTGTATATATTAAAATGGTAAATATAACAAAAACGGGTCTGTGGTATTTTTAAATATACATAGTAGTGTTTAGCCAAAAAACATAGTTTTTACTTATGTTATAAAAGCTCTTATTTTGTGGTACATTTTATAACAAGCCAAGGACAGCTTAACTCTTACTCCAACTAGTTAAAAAAATGCATTAGGCCCTAAATAAAACAATAAATCTTAACAGATTAAATACTGAATCAGGAAGACGACATGTTAACTCGATTGTAACTCCCTATTTTATTTAATATTTAAATTTAACATACGGGTAAAATAAATAGACAGCAGAATAGACTGAGTAGACGATGGGGGGCTATCTTATTGGATATTTATAATATAAATCACGCTTTGACAGGATAGGTACAGGGCGTTATATTTAATCGAATGTAATTGAATATTCGGTATAACCATTAAAAACCGCAACATATGGGATATCTTTTTATTTTTAGACTTACATGAATTTGGAGTTACGCTTTAATTTAGACAAAAAAATAAAACGTATTGCTAAGGACTTTATTAAAGTTTTCAACAGTCCTACACATCCATTGTTTTGAAATTCTTAAAATGTATAAATATATAACAAAATAAATTACTGTGTTTTATAATCAATTTTAGTTTTGTTAATAATATTACGAACTCAAAATTATAACTACTGTTTCTAAAAAATATTATATATATATATATATATATATATATATATATATATATATATATATATATATATATATATATATATATATATATATATATATATATATATATATATATATATATATATATATATATATATATATATATAAACTACTCTATCTACTGACAAACGGATTGAAAACCGGAAAATAAAATGTATATATATATATATATATATATATATATATATATATATATATATATATATATATATATATATATATAACTTAATAAATAAGGTAATCTTGTTATTTTCTTAATGTTAAATTCGTAGAAGTTTCTTGCAGTGGGAATCGTGCATTATAAATACTTTCTCAGAAATTACCATATTAAAATGAGGAGATTTAGAATTTTACCGTAACAAAGGTCATTTAATTTATTTTTGTGTTATGAAAGTTTAATTTATGTTTGAGGGCAAACCTCCTTCTGGGACATTATAATTTACTTTTTAGCAATGTTTTTGCAAAAATTTTGCAAAAAACCTAAAAGAACATTGTTATTTTAAAAAAATATTTAATTTATGGTTTGTACTGTGCTCAACTAACTACTAATACTACGTCATTTAATAATAAATCCTTAATTAAGTCACTAGTTCCGTATTGTGCTCTACTTTGAAGGCTTGCACGCACCCAAAACCGTTGTTTGCGCCATTTGCGTATTGTTTCATAATTTTCAATGATGAGCAGATGCAGCCGAAGCAACAAGTAAATCCTCCATTCGGCTTAACGCGGCATAGTGTGGATGCGCCTTAAAAAAACATACCTATAATTACAGAAACATTTCCTGCGCAAAAAGAAATTATATTTGTGTTTAAAAGAGTAAAGATTTACAAAAAGGAATAAATTATTAAATTTTTTTCAACAAAAAGTTTTACAAGAGCGCAAATTCACTAAATTCTAGGATTGCCGAAATATAAAAATAAGGTTTCAAATAGAAACCTGATCTAATAACAAAAACCTAAATAACTTATTATGTAAAATCGGTTAAAAATGTTTCTTTAAAGTATCAATTACGTGTACCATTTTTTTAACTACTTTACATAACGAGAATTGGCGTGTTATATCCCCACATCGCTATCTCTCTAGGGGACCAGTCGTGGAACGTCCGACATCTGGAAACTGTCTCAAGATATAATCGCCACGAATTTATTGTCCTTAACAGCGCCAACGGGGAATTAAAGATTAAAGAAGTGAATTCTGCTTTGAAAATAAAGTAGGTTCTTGGTAACGGGGTTCAAACGGAGGTTAACACGCTACATAATAAAACAGAAAATAAATTGTTTTATTCAAAGACACAAAATTAAAAGTCATGCTTACACTATAGGATTCGTATGTTTCGGTTATAATTAAATACTTAGGAAAAAACATATTTAATTTTTATATAGTGTGTCCCAGGATAGACAAACGGACAAACAATTTACGAATCTCAAAACGGTGTTTTGGGATTATGGTCTGCTGAATGGGATGATGGTCTGAAACCTAAATACACAAAGTTTTACTCAGATCGGTGTAATACAGGGCAAATTATAACTAAATTGTTAGAAATCGCTAGTAGTAAAGTGTCCCTAATTTGAGAGATAGAGGAAATTGTATTAAAAAAAAGTTGTTTAGAATGAAAAGTTAGGCTAGAATTTCAATTTATGGTGTTCTAATTTTAAATTTAATATTTTCGAAGAATCGTATCATTTTTCCTTAGGTAATTATTAATTTCTACCTTAAAGACCAACACAGGAGTCGTATGACATTGACATGGCATTTTTTGACATTGTTTCGTGAAATTCAGCAAAATTTGTTAGAAAAACGAGTCATTGCCTTAGCATTAGAACAGAAGATTTATGTCGTCCAATGTTATGGAGTAGGAGAAAACGCAATCAATCAAGTAGTACGGCAATGTAATGCCAAATATCCGCATACACATTTAGCAAAGACAACAGCCAGAAGAATTAATACAAAATTTTTAAGACCTTTAAGTGAACTTAACATAAAGAAAAAAAGAAAAACGTATGATGATAATGATGCCCCTACAGTAAGAGCTCTAAACTCAGTTGAAGTTAATCCAAGACTTTCTCTTAGAAAGAGACAACGGAAAATGAATATAAGCAAATTCGAGCTGCAAAGAATCTTTCAAGCTAAGAAGATTAAAGCTTTTAAATCTAAAATACCTCATACGTTGGAGGAAGAAAACGAAGCCTACCGTCTTGATTTTTGTTTGCTGGTAGGGGAGAAAATATTACAAAATAATCAATTTTACAGAGACATTATTTTTTCTGACGAATCCCCTTTCACTACAAATGGGGTTGTTTCCACTGAAAATTGTAGGCATTGGGCTTCAGAAAATCCTGGTTTTCGTATCCGGTCCTATCGGCAGTACTTCAAAAATGTAAATGTATGGGTGCTATTTCGTAGCAACATGGCATTATTGGACCATAATTTATCGATGGAAAGCTGAATTAAAATAAATATTTAAAACTGCTAGAATGGTTCCGTAATAATTTTCTCGAAAATCTTCCCCTTGATCAAAGGACGTCAGTTTACTTTCAGCAAGATAGTTGTCCAGCGCATTCGACGCAGATTGTTACTGAATGGATGAACGAAACTTTTGGTAACAGATGGATTGGCAGGTTTGAACCTATTTATTGGCCCGCTAGGTCAGCAGACCTCTTAATACTAGATTTCTTTTTATGGAGTCATCTTAAGAATAATCAGGATGTCTTGAAAGAAAGAATAACGCACGCTGCCCGGACAATAACACTAGCCCATATTCAAAATAGTTACAGGAAATTCAGAAGACTGATTAAAAGATGCGTTGAAAACGGAGGAAGCTACGTTGAATAATTTATAATTATTAATTTAATGTACTTATTGTATGTATTGTTTGCTTAAAATTTAATTTTGAGTTATTTATTAGGTAATATCATACGTTTTTATTTTTTTCTTTGTGTTTTTGTAATAATTCTTTTGGCTGTTGTCTTTGCTAAATGTGTATGCGGATATTTGATATTAAAAAGCCGTACTACTTAATTTATTGAGATTCTAGCCTAACTTTTAATTCTAAACAACTTTTTCTTAATACAATTTTCTCTATCTCTCAAATTAAGGTCACTTTACTGGTAGCGATTTCTAATAATTTAGTTATAATTTGCCCTGTATAACACCGATCTGATTGAAAATTTTTTGTTTTTAAGTTTCAGACCATGCAGACCATAATGCCAAAACACCGTTTGTCCTTACGGACCACCTATCCTGAGACACACTGTATAGGATGATTTAGAAATCATTACCAAAAATTAAGAAATACTAAACATGATATTTAGATCGTCAGCCTACCGTAGAAAAATGGGATCATACCCAATTTGACCTTTATGTAGTGAATGTTGACTATCATTTATTGATAGATTTTACAAAATATCTGCGGTTAATTAAATAGAAAATAAATCTATAATGTGCAAAAATAGGCCATCTTGGAACAATTATACTAAATACCATCTAATCAAAATTTATTTTTGGTTTAAGTGACATATTGAGTATTAACTGTTTCAAGATGGCTATTTTTTGCACTTTTTGGTCTACTTTCTAGTTCTAACCAGAACTAAACGTAGTCATCCTGTATAACCTATCAATAAATGATCAGGGTATAGTCAATATTCACTACTTATAAGAACATACATACATATTAGAATAAATACATATACAGTGCAGGGCCGTATCTAGGTGGTGGCGAGATGGGCGACCGCCAAGGGCGCAGCTACCTGGGGGGCGCAAAATCGGCCATGAAAAATATTTTTTTATATCAGTTGTCAATACCGTAGTCATATTATTATTATTTTTACTGACAAAATTAATCAAATAATTAAATTAAACAGAACAATTTTATAACAAATTTTCAACTTAAAGACTTCCTTTAGTTATTTTTAAGTTTAATCATCCGCAAATAAGGATGTATAGCTAACTTACATTTCAATTCTTTTAGTCAGATACAAACAGTTATTTTATGTAAATCATGTCTCATTCAAAGAGTAGGCTAATATTTTCATATAAAGAAAATATATAATTTGACACAAATTTTACCACAAAATTGGTATTTAAAAGAAACGAAATTATCGGATCAAAAAACTTTAAACATACAACTTGCACTTTAATTTTGTAAAATTTCCGAGAAAAAACCTTCTTTCGTTGGGGGGTATTCTACCGGGTGGTGCATCGCCAGACTGGCCATAAGAAATTCCATGTAAATTTTGATACATTGAAATATTGGTTCCCCTATTGAATTTACAACAAAATTGTAATTTGTTGTAAATTGAATTGAATTTACAACAAAATGACTATTTTGAAAACGTTGATAAGATTAGCTCAGATTCTAAATTTCTTTTTTTTTCTGATAAGGCAATTAAAAGTTATTTAAAAAAAACTATTTGTAAAATCGTTGCATACCTGCTACATACCCTAATGAATCCACCAGTAATAAATAAAATGTCTTGTCAACTTTTTAATTGATGTTTTACTTTGTATAAGTTATTTATATATTATTTTTAAGTAAGACAACAATTTAAAATATCGTTTATAAGTTTGAGACAAAAGGTACTGTTATTAATAAATGCAACTGCTTAGAGCGAAATAATAATGTACTCGATGGAAGAGCTCAAGAAAATAATGCCGATTTAGATGTTTTACTTCATATAGAAGAAAATAAAGGAATAAGCACCAGGCTTCTTGGCAAAGTTGTAGGAAAAAATCACAGCACAGTACTACTCCGTACAAATATCAAAGACATCAGGAATTAAGGGAAGGCGATGAGATCCGAAGAGAAGATTTTTGTTTTGAAGTTATGGAAAGGGCGAATAACGATAGGGACTTCTTACGCAATATTTGTTTTAGTGACGAATGCACCTTCACATTAAACAATGAACCAAACGTTCAAAACATCAAGGACTCAATACCCTCAAAGGTAAACGTTTGGGCGGGTATATTTGGACATCGGATTATTGGACCTTTTTTCTTGAATCAAAATTTGGGAACAGAAACTTTTTTAGAACTATTACAAAATCAAGTGGGGCCGGCATTGGAAGAAGTTGCACCTGACAATCAAGACATTTAGTTTCAAGTGGATGGTTGTCCTGCACACAATTCACGAGAAGTAAGGGAATATGTTCAAAATGTTTTCAATGGACTCACTATAGGACCAAATTACACCATAAATTGGCCAGCTAGGTCTCCTGATCTGTCGCCAAACGACTTCTTCCTTTGGGGTCATATCAAAAATGTTATTTATACAAATTTGAGTTATCAAAATTTAGAAGAATTAAAAGTTTCAATTTCAGCGGCGTGCCATCGACTATCGGCATTTCAACTTCATAATGTAAGAAGTGAATTTCATAACCGTTTAGGATATTGCTTAGCAGTAAACGGAGGTCTGTTTAAGCATCTAATTAAAAAACATTAGCTTTTAGTTTCAATGTGTTGTGTTAAAACGTATTTTTAGACAGTTTTTAAGTGTGTTTTTTACCTTCCTGTAAAATTGTTCCATTATGTAAAAATCTCATTATGTAGTTCAATGTAATTACTTGTATTTATTAAATGATTACAACCATTATTTTCTCTTCAATACTGTAAAACATGTTGAAATAACTAATACAAAGTAACACGTGAATTAAAAGTTGACAAGACATTTTATTTATTACTGGTGGATTCATTAGGTAAGTGTGTTCAACAATATAGTGCCTATTTATATTATTTTACCTTTTATTTTACCTGCTCTTTCGGCCGAAAATACTATCCAAATACAAGAACCGATCCTGTATGCAATTTTGACCATAAACAATAAACCGTGACAGACGATCGCAATAAAAGTGGTTTATTACCATCAGTCCGCTTTTATTGTAGGCACTATATTGTTGAACACACTTTATGTAGGAGGTATGCAACGATTTAACAAATGCACCACCTGGTATACTCCCCAAACCATCCGTTCTGAGGGGGGGGGGCGCAAACGTTAAGCCCCGCCAAGGGCGCGGCCATACCTAGATACGGCCCTGATACAGTGTCACCCATAAAGTAAATAATTTGGGTAAATTTTCTTTTTGCCAAAAGTTTTTGCTTTAGAAATCATGCCAAATAATGTATATAAGGATGATCACGTGATTTTTTCCAGCTGTCAAATTTGACATTTTTTTTTAAATTGCAAAATGAAGCATTATCTTTTAAAATTTGAAAAAATGGTATAGGGAAAAGTTGCCTATTTTTAAATTTTACATCCACATACCAATTTTCAGCTTTCTAGTACAATTTTTATTTTTTCCCAACTTTTTGTAGTTTTCTACGATATGGATTATCCGAATTTATTTAAAACCTTCCAAAGTTATTTTTTTATATAAAAATTAACTTTTAAATGTTAAATACTGGTAATTAAAATGCTTTTTAAAAAAACTCTAAGTGCAATGTTAAAAACATAAACCCAGTTGCATTAAGGATTGATCGTAACGCAACATAGGATAAAAGTGTCATGAAAACAATTACTGATCAAAATTAATAAAGTAAAATATCTGTCATGTCAGGAAAACAGTTGTCGAGAAATTGTTTATTTGTGTTATTTTATAATATTTTTTCCTAAAAAAATGTTAACATTTCAAAAAAAAATAATATAAAATAACACAAATAAACAATTTCTTGACAACTGTTTTCCTGACGTGACAGATATTTGCTTTATTAATTTTGTTCAACTGTTTTCATGACACTCTTATCCTATGTTGCGTTAAGATCAATCGTTAAGGCAACGGTTTATATTTTTAACATTGCACTTAGAATTTTGAAAAAGCATTTTAATTACCAGTATTTAAATTAACAATAATTTCATAACATTGTCCGATTTTTTAATGTAACTATTTAATAACAAACAGAAATTAAAAGTGTTTTGTCAGTTTTTGTGAAAATTATACCATATTTGCATATGCAGCAAGTTGGATGCTATTTCATTGGGGCATTTTCTATTTTTGTACAAAATTATTTGTACCGGCATTATAAAATATCAGGATTACATTTAAAAGTTAACTACAAAAAGTTGGGAAAAAACTAAAAATTGTACAAGAAAGCTGGTAAAGTGGTATGTAGATGTAAAATTTAAAAATATGCAACTTTTCACTCTACCATTTTTCGAAATTTTGAAAGATAATGCTTCATTTATCGATTTTTAAAAAAATGTCAAATTTTATAGCTAAAACAAGTCACGTGTTTAACCTTATATACATCATTTGGCATGATTTTCGAAGCAAAAGTTTTTGGCAAAAACCCAAATTAATTAGGGAAAAAATTGATGCGGACTTTATGGGTACACTGTATACATACTAGAAGAACAATAATATAAAAAATAACAAAAACGCAATAAAATATACGTCTTGCGCACCTCTAAAAAGCTATATTACAAAAAATTCTCCTTTATATGTATGAACATTTATGCTCGACTAACTAAATATTTTTGGAACACTAAACTTTTAAATTTGGCATATCGTGCGCATTTAAATAAACTTTGCGTAATACCCTCAGCCCTAAAACAAATGTGAAAAATGCCATATTATAAGTGTTCTGAATTATATATTTTTTAAATGTAAAAAATATGCTGTTCATGATAAACTCGTTAAAACTTCAACCTAAGAATGCAAAGGAGTATCCCATTTAACATCCTACATCTTTTATCCTTACAAAATATTTTAAAATTTTATAATGATAACCAATTTTTTTTGTAATTTTTTAAAGTTAGTTTTACCAAAAAATTAGTATAGTCTAAGCTTTTTATTAAGTTAATGTATTAACATAAAAAACTTAAACAAACAAGACGAAATTAGAAATTAGATTTGCTGAAAGGCAGATTTTTCAATATTTAGGTATAAAGGCCAAGTTCCAAATTAAAATTGGAACTAAGCCAAAAAATATCAAATTTTTACTAACTTAAAAGAGCGTCTTAAGGTAGAGATTACCTATCTTTCTTTCTCCTTGTAACGCTATTACCCAGTACGACAAATTACAAGTTCTGAAAAGAAAAGGGACTATGTTTCATATATTAACCAACTTTTCTGAAAAAAGCTTTTGCCTCACCTACCCTGATTCACCAGATCCGCGAGTGTTATCTACATCGGCCTTTTTTATACATACACGCAGATCTACTTACATATACTTAGCGTGTCCCCATTCTAAAAAAAGACACTACAAAAGTTAAAAGCAAAGTGTGAATCTTAAGTAATAGTGCAGCTGGTTTTAGTCGCTAGTTTGTAGCCGTCTCGCTTTGTAATGCTACGTTTGCACGCTTGGCAAATCGCGACAAGGCTCCACAAAACGCAAGCTTGTGAACGGGGTGTTTGGCTTGGCTTGCGTGAGCTTGCAAGAGCTTGCCGCCGATTCGGGCAGGTGTCGGTTTTTGAACACAAATCAAAGAAGTTTGCGGCAAGCGCTTAGAACTTACTAACGCACTTGCAAGCGTGTAAACCAATGAGCTGACACCATAGTTAGAGAAAGCATTTCATTCATAAACGCAATCGAGAGCTGCGCCCAACTTGATTTGTGTTTATTATTGGCGATAGAATGGTACAAGCATAGTTTGTACTTACTTGTGAAATGATAATCCAGCAATCATATCCGTCACTTTACACACTTGGCGCTGCCTCACCATCTTAATTTATTAAAAGTATTTACACGAAACTAAAATTTAAACAATTGTCACAAAAATAACCCAAAAAACAACAAGAAACATTTATACTAAAAAGCCATATTGAATGTGTAATCTGTCGAGCGAAGCCGAATTTGGTCAAGGTACAACGACTATTAGTCGTTGGCCGAAGTACGCCTTTAGGAAAAACGCACTGTTGTCAAGTTGTCGCGCCTTTATTAGTAGCTGTCCAAAAACAAAATAGTATTTTAACATCATTACTTTTCTATGTAATACTTTATAGTAATAAATATAACAAATGTTATTCACAGTTTAAAATAAAATAGTAGAGCTTAATTTGATGTAATTTTAAGAATAAATGAAGTAAAATTTAATCATAATATATACTATCAAGTAAATGAAACAGAAAGATACTTGGCAGCCACGCTTTACGACAAAGTAATACCTGTAGTAACTATTTTCCCGGGTTTTGGTGGATTTTATTGTTTGAGTACAGAGGTTTTATTCATCGCTAGGCAGAACCTTAGAATCTGCGTTTATGATGCCATGCTTATGCCAAATCGATGCTTTCTCCAGTTAACTTAACAGCTCATTGGTGTAAACGGCATCCAAGAGTTTGAACAGGCTTAGAGCTTGTCGGCACTTGCCAGGTCATGGCAAGCGTGTAAATGTAGCATAAGGATAGCCGCAAAGCCACTTATTTTACTCTGATTTTGCAAGAGTTACAAACAAAAGTAGTAGCATTATTAAGAAATCGTTTGGTCTGGGTGCTCCCGAACTTGGACCTGTATTAACTCACCTTCTTCAAATTTCTTATGACACAGGCGCTGGAAGTCTACCAAACTTTTACTTATGAGCGGCCAAGTTTTGCAAAATAAAGAATCATTTAACTTTGTGGTCGTTTCCCGCGAAAATGATCATAATTGGGATAAGCATATTCGAAAATGCTGGAATTCTTCTTTTGAGCCAGAAAATATTTTCTTCTCTACGCTGTATGTATGCTTCCTTTTCCTTTGGGGTGTAGAATTGGAGATTAAAATTTATATTTAAAGCAGAAAACTATACTGGTAGGAAAGCACTTTTACAAAAAGAAATTAAAAATGTCCCTTTTACTTTTCCTAACATACAATGTGGATCAATAAGTTGTTCGTCTTTAAATGTTTGTCATAAAGATAGTTAAAAGAAAGCAGATTTGGGATTAAGGATTTTCGACCCTCGCGAATAGATTCCGCATGTCCAAATTTCAAAAAAAAAATAATAATAATAATAATCATCTCTCTGTATTTAAAAGTCACACTTGATAACATATTTTTTTTTATTTCGGCATTCTAGACGATCGTAACAGGATAGGACCATTTTGTTCGCAATATCCTTTTGGATATGGTTTTTTTTTAAATCGGGATCGATTCGTAAGGCTCAATAACATCTTACCCCAAATTTTTAGTATGTATTGAAGAAACATTATCAATGTGCATAAAATATAAAATAAAATTGGACAGTTGTGTACAACTTGATATGCGCTTTAAAAATACAATTTAAAAAACTTGGGTTCTGATTTTAAAAAATGTATCCATAATGACGCGGAGTTATCTAACCTTATTGGTATTCTCCATCAATATTTTTTTTTGACGTACTGGGTAATTCATTTTGAAGTAAACAGGGTTTTATTTTTAAACTTCCCTGTACTTCTTTAAAAATCGAATATAGCCATTTTGTGTTTTTTTTTCGCAGAATTCAATAATCTAATCAGAAAAACATTTAAAACAAAAAAAAACAGCACGAATGACGTATTTTTTAAATGGAATACCCCGTATATGTTTATATCAATAGAAAGAGATTTTCACAAGAAATTCGGTGATATAGGGGTTGCTAGGTTTATTTCCTGCGGTTCTGCTGCAATTGTCTAAAAATTGCAGGATACTAAAAGGATAGTTTCACATGAAAAAGCCTGGCTGCCACAGGTCACAGGTGCTTATTTGTCAAAGTTAAGAATTTTAAAAATACGTTTATTACTTTTTAATGTAGTTTTATATTGATGTTTTCATTAGAAAAACGGCTTCAAATTATAACTCTATTATAAATGTGGAGAAAACGCCAGGGAAACACAACGAAGATATGTTGCAAATTTCCACCGAAATATATCAGTAAAAACGATTTTAAAACTGTCTTATTCGAAGAAACAAAATCGTTACATATTAGAAAAAGGACTACAATGAGAAAAAGAAACCGGAATCGAGCTATTCTAAATTATTTTACTTTGTATCCCACGAAGTCAATTACTGACGCAGTTAGAGACTTAGGGTATGACCCTGCAAGAAGAAGAGTAACCTATGCAACGGTTCAGAGAACTCTGAAATATTTTAAGTATCTTCCATATCACGTTCTTCCAGTGCAGCATTTAACACGTGAACAAAAGGAACTTCGCTTTTAATTTGTTTCCCAAATTTTAAGCCATGAACTAGATAACGATCCTACCCTGTTTCAAACGATTCTTTGGATGGATGAAGCTTCGTTTACTATATCGGCAATGTTTAAGCGACGCAATACGCAAAGCTGGGCAAAACAAAATCCCAGGAAATTTCAAGAGATTAAATACCAAGAGAGGTCTTCTCTTCATGTCTGGTGTGGTGTGCTTAACAATAGAATTGTCGGGCCAATATTCTATAAGGGATCCTTAACTGGAGAAAGATAGCTCAATCTTCTTGAAAACAATATTGAGGAAATTTTAGAAGAATTGCCACTCGAAACCCCTATATCACCGAATTCCTCGTAAAAATCTCTATCTATTGATGTAAAAATATACGGGGTTATCCATTTAAAAAATACGCCACTCGTGCTGTAACTCTTTGTTTTTGTTTCCAATATTTTTCTGATTAGATTATTGAATTCTACAAAAAAATACACAAAATGGCTATAATCGTTTTTTAAAAAATCACAGAAAAGTTTAAAAATAAAGCCCTGTATACTTTAAAATAAATAACCCTGTATGTCAATTATTATATTACCGCAAAATGAATTTCGATGATGAAGATATTTTTAAGGATGATTTAGATACACTGGAGAAGATTAAATATGGATTACCCACAAAACTCTATATTCGAAATAATCTCCTTTAAGAATTAGATCAACTAATATTTTTTAGAAAATTGAGACTATACAAAAACACAACTAAAAAATCTTCTTTATCTGATTCAACTTAAATTGTATAATTTTATAAGAATTTTCAAAATTGTCTGACTCGAGGTACAATCTTGTTTAAAGTGTTGTATAGGTGGATACGAGGGTGGATCGGTTAAATTGTTTAAGGGAATATCTTATCCATTAAATATTTTTCCATTAATTACTGTCAAAATTTGATCAAAACAGGGTTTTACCTTTTTGCTGAATCACCCATTTTATTTTTTTTCTTTAATTTTCATACCACTTTTTATGAATCTTTTTCTCGGGCAATTGCTCGGTGCCAAATTTTTTTTAAGACATTATCAATCTTTTTATTTTCATTTATAATTTTATGGTTGGAATAAATGTTTATTAAAGTTATTTTTTATCACTTCAAAAAATTTGGCTACGGTTAAGTTAAGGGCAAAACGTATATCGAAAAATGAATTATGCTAAAAAAGATAATAAGGTTATGAAATGGCAAATAAAGAAAAAAAGGCTGATAATGTCAATAAAATGACAGGTTCAAATTCGCTCCACTAAAAGCAAGTATTCAATTCTAACTAACTACGACAAAGTATAGAAGCTGCATAAAATTTCGAGCCCACATGAAAAGCCTTTTAAAAGGAGACGTAGTGATAAAAGAGACCCTACATGTAAAAACAGATTTATGTTTTCAAAGTATACGAGCTGAATATAAAAGTAGTAAAAGCAATTTGTGGATGGGCCCTGGAAAATTTATTTCTGAAAACCTTGAACAAAATTGCTTAAATTAGAGACAACGCGGGGTAGTAGTTTGTGTCTGCACGGCGCCGAATAAGTGATAAGTAATTTGTTTTGATTAGGTATATTGTATTTGTTTTTTTTTTCGGAAAGATTAAAGCTTTTGTAAAAAACAAAAATATGGTATTTTATTTAATAATGTGTTTTCAAAGTCTGAAAAATTATTTACTACTTTCAATTATAGTGTAAGAATAATAATGAAGTAATTTAAAAAATTAAATCGACTTAAAAAAAAAACTTAAAATTATAAAATAATATTTTTTATTTATACACTAAATTAAGGGTCGATCAAGTTGCCTCCACAAATGATCTACCTTTTTCTACGTGAGAATTTTGAACACATTTTGCACAAGCAATTTTAATTTGTGCATACCTGCGCAAGAGTTACTGTGACTATGTATTAGTGAAGGGGTGCAACTTAAGGCCAACCCCACCCCATTCATTTTGTTTAAAACTTTTTATGTCAATCGATAGCTTGATTTTTGCTCAATATTGCACAAGTGCCCCAAAGAGGTATGTCGCTTATAAAATATCTCCCTAGACCCCTCCATCCAATTTTGTTTTAACTTTAATTATACCAAATGATAATTGATTTTTGCATAATTTTGCACAACCATTAGCAATTTTTGCATAAGTGCCCCAAAAAAAGGCATGACGCCTATAACATACACCCATGTCAATCCTTGTGGCATTATATCTTTAAACGTGGAAACTGAAGTGGGAAATTTATTACCAAGGCTTGATTTTTATTACTGTGCAATAAAAAAAATATAACTTACTGAATGCCTGTACCTAAAAGTACAATTTTTGTATTCAGTAGAAATTATGGTATCAGATGAGAGCTTTAATATCTCACAAAAAGAAGCATGCAAATTTATACCATTTAGAGACTGTACCGAGAATAGCCACCATAGAGAAGCGACATAAACCGTCGGCACCTTTGATCTTAAGGGTACAAAAATTCATTACCTTAAACGTGACGTATTTGACAGTTGGCCGGTCGGTACACTGAGAAAACTATTTCTGTGGTAAAATAAAGCGTCCTACACTGAAAAAACACCCTAAAGAAAAGTAATTTTAAAACACTTAATGGAAATTTTAAAATTTGACTTATCAGAATTGACGCCGATTTTGATGATTTTTTGCATCCGGGGTTTTTAGGGTCACTGATCATGAATCTAAAGTCAAGTTTTTTCGGCAACGTTTTGTTAGAGATATTTATCCTCAAACTGGAAAAATAACCTTCACCGATTTTAATTAATTTTTGCACCCGGGGTTTTTGGGGTTGCTGATCACGAATCTAAAGTCATTTTTTTAGCAAAGTTTTGTTATTGATATATTCATCATTAAACTTTAAAGGTTACCTGCGCCAATTTTGTTGATTTTTTACATCCTGTGGATTTTTGGTTTGCTTAAAATGAATCTAAAGTAATTTTTGTTTCGGCGACGTTTCGCTCTCGAGATCTTTGTCATCAGAGTTAAAAATCAGAAGTTTTAATACCTGTATTTTCCCTGCTTTTGCACATAATTACAAATTGTGTGAAGGGGAAACACAGTAAAAGTTTGATTTTCAAGGTTTTGATGATAAATATCTCAAGAACGAAATGTTGCCGCAAGGAATTGATCACAAATTTGTGATCAGCGGCCTAGAAAACCCACGGATGCAAAAAATCATTAAAATCGTCATCTCCAATGATTATATAGAATTTAAACCAATAATAATAATAATAATAATAATAATAATAATAATAAAGGGTGACTAGATGGTGTAAGAAACTATTCTGCACCTGGTCCGGATGGTATCAACAACTACTGGTGGAAGAAATTTCCCAGTACACATCCACATTTAGCCAGAATCTTTGATTCTTGGCTCAACGGGGACACGCCAATTCCTGAGTGGTTTGTTGAAGGCCGAACCATATTGATACCAAAAAGGGGGATTTAAAACTACCCAAAAACTATAGACCGATCACTTGCCTCAATACTTGCTACAAGGCTTTCACCAGAATTTTATATTCTAGAACATTGAGTGCAGTTGATCCCATACTCTCTGATGTAGGGGAGCAGCGAGGAGGGAAAAGAGGAATCAATGGTTGCAAGGAAAATCTCCTAATCGATAGATGCATTACACAAGACTCAATCCAATACAAACGCAACCTGAATATGGCATGGATTGACTACAAAAAAGCGTTTGACACAACATCTCACGAATTACTGTTGCATCTGCTTAAAGATCTTAAGGTTCCTCTTAACCTAATCCGATGCATTGAGCGACTGATGTCGCTTTGGAAATCAAAGTTCTCTATAACATCTGGAGCACAAAAAATTATTACCGAACCCATAACGTTTAAAAGGGGCGTGTTTCAGGGTGACTCACTCAGTCCTTTGCTATTCTGTATTTCGCTGCTTCCCGTATCCGTGTCTCTTCGAAAGACACGCGGATATTGCTGTGGACCACCTGGAAGACGTGAGCATAAGGTTACCCATTTGTTTTATATGGATGCCCTAAAACTGTACGCAACTAGCGAGCGAGACCTACAACAGTCTCTTAAAGTGGTTCACGAATACACCAGAGATGTTGGAATGGAGTTCGGCCTCGACAAGTGTGCAAAACTTAAGCTAAATAAGGGCCGGTTCGGAAACGATTTAGAAGCTGACCAGCTTGCCGATAGCGCGCTACTTCGCCCTCTACAAAACAACGAGAATTATCGATATTTAGGAATCGACCAAAACCGGACTCAAGATGTTAGAGCTGTGAAGACCGAGCTTAGAAGCAATTACAGGCGACGTTTACGGAGAATTTGGGAATCCGAATTATCTGGAATAAATAAGGTCCTTGCTACCAACATGCTAGCAGTGCCTGTATTGCTTTACTCTTTTTGGAGTGGTTAAGTGGACGCGAGAGGAGCTGCGCGAGCTGGACATCAGCACACGAAAAATGATGCATCTTCACCGTAGCATCCACCCGCGCTCATCAACATCCCGTATTTACCTCCCGCGCCACCAGGGAGGTCGTGGCCTTTTAAGCTTGGAGTGTATGCACGATCGGCTGGTTTTGAGCCTTGCTTGTCAAGTTGCCAATAGTACTGATCCACTGATGCAACTTGTAAGAGCACACGAAATGGCTAATGTTGGAGCGTTTCTATTCAAGGCAGCGGAGCGAGCAGCGGATAAATTCGGTCTCAGATTTGCATTGGATCCAAACGATGACCGGTCACTTGTAAGACTTGAGTCTAAAGCCGTAAAAACTGCAGTTAAAAGAGCAGAACAGCAGATGCTCTTAGAAGATCACATTAATAAGCCGCAACACGGAGTATTTTACCGAAACATAGAAAGACTCAATCTATCTCGAAACCTCACGTTTGGGTTTTTGAAATCTGCTGAGCTCAAGTCTGAGACCGAGGGTTTCCTACTAGCATGCCAGGATGGGGTGATAAACACATTGGTATATCGAAGTCAGTTTTCTAACATTCCTGATACTGCTTGTCGAGCTTGTCGACAGCAGCCCGAAACACTAATGCACCTATTGTCAGCTTGTCCAGTGCATGCTGTAAGTGGTTACATCCACCGACATAACGATGCGCTTCGGGTACTTTATTATCACCTCAGACATTATTACGGCATCGACGAAACGGCAATTTTGCCATTTGCTCCCGGCGATATCGAGGCAGTAGTGGAAAATGACAACTGTCGCATATATTGGAATTATGCATTTCCAACTACGCATCAAATTCGCGCCAATAAACCTGATATCGTTCTCCTTGATAAAAGAAATAACTCTATGTATGTAATTGAGTTTTCCGCCCCAGCGGAAACTAACATCGATATAAAGGAACGGGAGAAACGAGCCAAATATCAGGATCTACTTGGCGAACTTCGGAGGCTCTATCCGGAGTATAACGTGCGATTGGTTGTCCTGATTGTCGGCGTTTTGGGGGGCATAAAGGAAAATGTGTTGGGGGAGCTGAAGTGTATTCCCGCATGTCAACATTCACCCGAACAACTGGTGATGAAAATGCAGAAATCTGTTGTCCTTGGGTCCCTTCGTTTACTGAGGCAAATGAATTTGGCCGAAGATCACTGACCGAGCGGACGCGAGGAGTGGTCTTCGATACGGATGGCCTTCCGCATGACGCCCTATGGGGTCGGAGCCATAGGATACGTCATGTCGGATCTTTCTAAATAATAATAAAGGGTGATATAACTTTTTACTTTTATTTATTGTAAAACAAAATTCACTAATTCTACACATTTTTTTAGAAGTGTTAAGAAAATCGTTTTTTTTACCAAAAAAAAAACACCAACTAGAGAAGTGAGAAATAATAGGAATAATTAATGACACATATTAAAAAAAATATTTCTACAAATATTAACAATATTTTACTTTTAGAGTATGTAACAAATAAAACCAAATGGTGAATGTTTAAAAATTGTATTAATACAACCGTCTTCATACACATATTAACACATTTATTATTAAAGAAAATTACTCTTAACATCAGAATAAATTTTTTAATATACCATATATATCCAACACTAAAGTCTCTTGAGCAACGGACCTATGTGGTTGGTTGGGTTTATCTTGTTGACTAATAAATGGAGGAAGTTTTGGAGGAGCAATTCTAATATCTAAAACAAAAACAATACTCTATCAACATATTTTGTATTAGGTACATTTTTTAATTTGCTTTGTTTTGGAAAATTACTTAAAGGCTATAAATAGTTATGAACATTTAAATTGTGTATTAATTAATATGTACAATGCCTAAAATTATACTGAGGGTTAAAATGGGTACAAACCTGATAATATAATACATTTTTTAGCAGATTCTGTACCATCTGTTTCTGGATATGCCCTCTGGCATCATTGCTGATCTTTTGAAAAAATGGTGGGTACTGCACCATCCATTAGTAGTTTTTCTCGTACTTTCTTTTACAAGGTACTTTTGTTCAAAGTGAAGCTCACAAAGTTTGTGAGAACTCTTAAACAGTACTTCTATCTTAAATCAAATCTGTACGATAGATTGCCTGCAAATATTTCAGCACTACAAAGATATAATTAGGTGATGTAATTTACAAATAAAATATAGACAGCTTATCTGAATCCATACACTAATGGTTAAATATTACAAGGTTCTATGTTATATGTATTTTACACAAAAAAGATATTTATAGTAATCTCACTGTATACTTTTAAATCTGAGAGCTTAAACCGTAAACTTTGTTATCCAACATTAAGAAAAATGGTTCATAGCAATAGGCTCTCATTTGACGATTTTACTGAAAAAATATTGAATTATCATGATCACTTGCATAAATTACATACCTATTTTTCTCTTTATTTTTACCTAATAGAAAAATTAAATTACTAGCTTTAATAGAAATGTCAACTTTTACACAAAAATATACAGCGAGATTACTATACAATCATGTTATATTAAAGTGGTAGTGTCAAATAAGGATAGCTATGAAGGATATTTTATTTTAAAGCAGGCTCTTAAGAACATATACACACCGATCAGCCATCTATACCATTAAATACAAATATATATTATTAAACCAGATTTAAACATAATACAAAGGAAGATCAGATTTTTCTATTCAATTTTCAAAATGAGGTACATTTACTTATAGGCATATTGAAAGAGACCTTTTTTTCTCAAATAAAGCTAAAATTAACAAAAACTATTTTCTTGACTTAGCTTACCTAATCCAGACTTTTCAAATATAATAAGTTTGTGGCTTAATCCGTTGAAAATAATTTTATAAGTATTTTTAAAACAGAATAACAAAATTTAGTATTTAACATAAATATTTCTCCGCAAAAAGGTTTTTTTTAGACAAAATCATAAACAAATAATAAACTTAACCTAAAAAGTCATATGATTAGTAGGTCCAAAAATCATTGTATTTAGTAAAATATATTTGTTTAACGGTAGGGTGGTGGTGAGTTTTTTAAAAGTTATTTTGTTATCATTTGTAAATATAATTAACAGGCTTCAAAACAATGATACAAAAATATCAATAATACGATTGCAAATGTACTTACCGTTGTGGGTGTCTTGGAAAGGGAAACATACTTATTTTTTGTCCATCCTTGGAATGACATCCTCGGAATGCAGAAAAATTACCGCCAGGCATCGTTAATTTAAGAAACAATACAAAATGTTCAAAACACCACCTTAATTTAAAAAGTTTAACTGGTTCACAAACGAAGCAAAATCGCAATATTCGTAACGAACTTTCGACAACGGACTAAAATCCCTAGGTAACGCGTTGACATTTGGCCGGTCGGTCCCCCACCTAAAATTTTTGGCGCGAAATGCTACTGTCGCTTCTCTATTGGCTATTCTCGGACTGTACTTCAAATAACTACAATACAAAATTACAGAAAAAAACTGATTTTAGTTTAACTAACATTTTTATTATGTCGTTTAAATATGGCGACTAAAACCTTTAAACTCAACATTTTCTTGGACACTATTCCGAAAATAATTATTATTCATGAAAACACGTATATGTTAAGGGGAGTAATTGGTTATATAGGGCCACAAAAAGAAGTCGGTTATTTTATTTGCTATTTTTTTTGAGATTTTAAAATACGGATTTTTGGGGATGTTGATGTTAAATCTGATGAAAAAAGTAATGCATCTAACTTCTAATATTTTTTTCAAAAAAAAAATCACTATGCCAACTACTTTATTTTTCTTACATATTCATGAAAAGCGAGACACACTGTATGATGTTAAGAAAAATAATAATTTTTATTTCTGATATGTAAAAATGTTCTTTATTGGTTTTCTATTACTGTTTACAAAGTATACAAGAACATCTGAACTCTGACAACTTTTTTACCGAAAAATGGCTGGCTTTTAAATTTCCTGTCATCAAATTCCTGCCACTTATTATTATGGCGAAGACAGTAGCAAATAAAATGACCGATTTTTTTGTGTCCCTATATAACAAATTACTCTTCTCAATGTATAAGTGTTTTCATGAATAATAATTATTTTCGGAATAGGGTCCAAAAAAATGTAGAGTTTAAAGGTTTTAGTCGCCATATTTAAAGGATTAATAAAAATGTGAGTTAAACTAAACCCCCTTTTTTCTGTAATTTTCTATTGCAGTTATTTTGAGTACAGTCCCTGAATGGTATAAATTTGGTTGCTTCTTTTAGCTGTGAGATATTAAATCTCCCATCTGATACCATAAGTTCTACTGAATAGAAAAATTGTACTTCTAGGTACCGGCATTCAGTGAGTTCTATTCGTTTTATTGCACAGTAATGAAAATCAAATCTTGGTTATAAATTTCCCAATTCATTTTCCACGTTTAAAGATATAATGCCACAAGGATTGACATGGGTGTATTTTATAAGCGTCATACCTCTTTTGGGGCACTTATGCAAAAATTGCCAAAGTTTATGCAAAGTTGTGCAAAAATTAAGCAATTAATTGACATAAAAAAGTTACAATAAAATGAGTGGGGGGGCTAACGTTAAGTTGGTTAGGTCATCGGAACAAATTAGGTTTAATTAAACTGAAAAATTCCAAAAAAATTTTGGGCAATTGCAAAAATGATAGAAAAAGATATTAGCTTTTTGCTGTACATCGTACTTTATTTCGTTACTTTCCAAAAAAAAATATTCTAAATTGTTAGCTTTTTATACCTGGTGGTATCAATAGATATTTTTAATTATTTTTTTATTTGCATGGTAATGTTTTAATGCCAATTTTATAATTTTTGGTACTTTTACATTATTCACTTATGTTGAACAATACCAAAAAAATAATTATTTTTTATCGTAGGTAAGTAAAATTTGATACCCTTACATAACTTTTTAATAGCAGCAATTTTTCTTTATTAAATATTTCTGTAAAAAAATTAAGGGTACCTTACTCTTAAGACAAGATTCATTTTTTAACTCTTCTTGTATACCGTAACATTTTTACTGGGTTTAAAGGGTAATATTATAGTTAAAGGACATGCAGAGCTAATCTATACAAAAAAATGAATATTTATTGTTTTTTGTCAAACCAAAATCACTTATGTACCACTAGAAAGCTAAACTGAGTTGTCCTTTGCCCTTGAGACTTAAAAGCACAAATTTACTATTTACAGAAGGAAAGGGAGGAATTTTCTTTTAGCAAAAAACTTCTGGTATACTGATTCTTACTGTCATTATTTTTTGGGTTTCTTAGGTAAAATTAAAAATTAAAGAAATCGCATAAAGAATATAGTACAAGTACTAGCTACTTAACAAAATAAATAACTTTTTCTTCATATGCATCTGGCAGCAAATTCAATATTCGCATACGAATACCGAGAGCAGACCGAGTTCTAAAGCAGCAGGACTGGCGAAGTCAATAATCCTGTCGATGTGACCCAAACCGCATGTTTATTAAGTAGACTTCCTGCATACATAAGGTCTAACCGTTTCGTTCAAAGTATTGAACATGAACATGCCATACACATTAAACACGACATGCAAAGAATATTGGGGACAAGGAAAATGATGCTAGAGTTTTATAGCATCATTTATTCTTTGTATATGTTAATTTATATTAAATAAGGTGATCAGAGTTTGTGGAAATAGAATAGCCTTTAGAAAAAAAACACCATTTATCTTCTAAGCATCGTTTCCTAATCTATTGTCGCTTTATTAAGCAGCACTGATGTTGGAATCAAAAATTATAAAACGTCGCACAGGATATCTTTGGGTCCTTTCCTAAAGCTTATCTTAATTTCACAACTTTGCTTACCTAATCCATAAGTAAAATATCTAAAATAAAGACAGTGTACTAAAAGAAGAATAACTGTGCACATTCCTGCATTGATAATTTAACTAAAAATTTCTTCTCTTTCATACCTACGAGCTGTAGGCATTTTCACGGCTTCTAATACGAAGAGTTGGTCGGTATAATTCCACCTTTAGCAGATCCCAACAGCAACACGTAGTGCCACTCCCAGAATACTGATCCATACAGAAGCGACACGGACGAATTTTGATGGTTTAGTAATTATGGTTGCATATACTACGTCGTCCATTACCGAATATGTTTAAAGTCCAATTGACAGTTCTTACTGACAAAGCAAAATAATTAGACGATTTCGCCACGTTTTGGTAGGTACTTTGGTTGGTCAGAAATAGTGATGGGATAATTCGAATTAAAAATAATTGATAATCCGATTATTGAAATAACCGCTATCATGCGATTATTCAGATTTAATTTTTTTTTGATTTAAATTTTATTTTTCGTAATTCAAATTAAATCTGAATAATCGCATGATAGCGGTTTTTTCAATAATCGGATTATCAATTATTTTTAATTCGAATTATCCCATCACTATTTCTGACCAACCAAAGTATCTACCAAAACGTGGCGAAATCGTCTATTGTTTACATTCGACGACCAACTTAATTTTATTGTGTTTTAAGTTTTTGATAAATAAAAACTAATACCCACATAAATAATGACTAATAAAAGCAGTGGATATTGTTGTGCATATACTCTGTGTAATTCTCGTGCGGATCAAGAAATATCACATTTTGCTTTTCCAAAACATGAATCTAGGTATGTACCAATACTAAATTGAAATAGCAATATAAATTATTAACTTGTACGTCTTTTGAACTCCTTTTTTAATTATAGGTAGAATTTTTAAATGTAAAAATTATATAATAAAATGTATTAAATACTCTTAAATTTATTAAAAACTACTACTACTAAGTTTGATTAGTATGATTAGTAATTAAGTTCAACTTCAAGGGACCAATGATTTTGTTTTAGATGTGTAATTTGGGCAAAGGTTTGCAATAAAGAAGACTTGTTTGACAAGGGGCCTGCAATTTTACATAAATACCATAAAATATGTGAAAAACACTGAAGATAAATAAGTACATAAATAAAGGTGCTTAAGGTAGTGAAATTTATTTCCCAACCTGTCACAACTTTGTTTAGCCATTTGCCGAAAAGATCTGCTGATGAAATATACAAATCTGAAGCCACTTGCTAAGATTTTTGTGATCATGGGACAGACAACTTCAATCCAATCGAAAGGTATGAATGACCATATTTTTAAATTGTTTGTCTTGTCTAAAACATACTTGATACATTGCTTGAGAAAAAACTCTGACAGAAAGTTTAATTTTATCTCTTAAGCCCGGTTGTACAAACAATGGTTCAACAGAAGTTTTCTTGAACTGCAGTTCACTGTTGAACCCAGTTCAGAATTTTGAGTGTTGTACCACTGCTGGTTTACCTGAACTAACAGTTGCAAAGCCCACAAAGAAAAGAAGAAAATAATTGCCACATCTTAACCTAATCAAAGATTTTGATTTTATTAAAAAAAACAACTTAAAAATAATAAAGAGCATGTATTTGTATTGTATTTGTTTTTTTTTTGTTTAATTTTACATTTTTTTCAATCACTACTGACAAAATAAATCACAGATGCTAAATAGCTACATATTGTATAAAAAAATAAATCCTTTTTTGTTTCCTGTAATTTTCTGCATCTGCCCCTCCAGGAGATTGAATTTTATTATGCGTGCCATCCATGGCTCCCATGCTAAAAAATCCTCGCCTCACAATGGTAATTTTAGATTCAGTTCTTAGCATTTTATCAATTTTAGCCCCAATTCAGCAACTGATTCTTAAACGTCATGGATATTTTTCAACTTGCCGTTGACTTGTCAATACCTCCAAAATCTCAAACAACTTGTAAAAAACTCCCAGTGGCTAGAAATCGTAAAGCAATGCATACCATTTTAGTAGGAATTAGTGCATGGTTTCTAAAAAAAATAAATAGAACATTCAAACTTAAAATTAAATGTAATTAAACAATATAAATCTTACTTATCTGTAACAGATGAAATTTGTTTAAACATTTCAACTATATTAAATCTCACAGCTTGCTTTTTTATAACCTAAATCTGGCCTTAAATTATTTGTCATTTCAAATATTTAAATGATCTGGTCTATTTCTGTATATTTATGGGGCTCGAGAGTGTGCAACATTAATAAGTTATTCTACAAAATCCTTGTCTGTCATATCTTTTCATACAAGATCAATTATTAATTATAAAAACCGAATAGGTATCAACTTTAAAAATATAACAACAAAATATTTAAAACACAAGGTAATCTGTCAGAAGAGTGAGGTTAAAAATTTCTAAAAGTAGTTGAACTCATCTTGAACGACCAAATTCGGACATTCAAGATCAACCACAGTTCACCGTCTGAACCGGCTTTGTTCAACGATTTTTTTCCGTTGAACCGATGATCAGCGTGAACTTCGGTTGAACATCCATTGTACAACCGGGCCTTAATTTCAAGCTGCCAAAACTTTTTAGTAGTTTTCAACTATTCTATGGATAGAATGGAAAAATATCTAGCCAAATTTGGTTACAGAGGTAAAACAACTTTCTTCCAGTATGTATCGGAGTATGTAGTACGAGTCATATATAGTATGTGAGAAAAATAATAATATGGGTTTAATATCCTTAATTAAGTTAACTAATTGCTATAGCTTTGGCTTGGTATTATTGCTTTGGGCCTATTTTTAACCATTTCTTTAGTTGCACTGTGAAAGGATGCATGTAAGTGGTACCCTAAATAAAATTAATTTTGGTATGTGACAAATATTGTATTAAAATTTTTGCTTAAAATAAAAATGTAAAGAGTATTCTGGTATTTGTCAGAATTGTTTTAAGGAATTTTGCAAACAAATGCTGTTAAAAAGTTTACTAAGAATTTCTTAGTTTGAAGAATAGGCTTTTTTGTCTTCAAAAGCAAATAAAATATGCATAAAAAGACCCCAGTACTTTTGAAAAAACTGTCTGAAGCTCCAGAAAGATCATTCACAGTAGTATTTACAACTCATAAAATAATGAAACCCAATAGATTTATTGTAATCATTTTATAGATATCAATTATAAAACACCATGCACAAATTTCAAATAGAATGTTTTTGAAATATCTCTAAAAATTTATGAGATGTATCATAAAAATGTAAAAAATATGCTAAATATTGTTTTTAATAACACATTATAATTTGTTTTTTTTAAATCATTTTCCCTGAGAGTAACTAGATTTTTTTTAGCACCAACATACCATGGATGTTCCAAGTAAAGCAAGAAGCAGTTTTTATCAGAAGAATTAAGGATTTACAGGGAACGAAGAGAACTCGACTGCTTTTTTAAAATGTATTTTATTTTATATTTATAATATGTATTAATATACAAATATGTATGTACATTTTTGGGTTTATATTTTAAATTGCCTTTTTTATGGTGCTAACAGAAAGCTAAAAAAAAGAATTGATAATTGATGTCTACTAAAAAATATGTTTAAAATTGTAATTTTTCCCCAAGCATTGACTCCTTAAAAAAGAAGATTTTTCAACTTAGATAGTTTTTAGGATTTAAATAACCAAATTTTAAACGAAAATTAATAATATTTTAAAGAGCTACAAAAATTTTGATAAAACAAAAAATAAAACTTCTTAAATTATCAAGAAATGTGTCTGGTTGGCACTTTATCATAAAAAGTAAATTATAGCTACAACCAAGTATGATTTTTAATATGGAATATGGTGCCATCATATAAGACTGTTTTCTTTTGAAAGTTTTAAATTATTCTAGGACAAAAATTTTAATTACTGACCTAAGTCGCATTTTAAAGAAAAGTTTTCAGTAAATTGCAACAATGTAATCCATTAAATTTTATCAAAATATTAAGAGCCACCATTTTGTCAAGAATATTGCTTTATTAATAAGTCTTGGGTATAATTGTTACTTGGAGAACTCCTACAAATATATTATACGTCTCTAAATTTATGAAAAATTTGTGTGTGTGTGTGTGTGTGTGTGTGTGAAAAAAAATGTGTTTCTAGTTTTTATTTATATTCCTCAACGCCAAAGTTTACAAATTAATAACATATTATAATCATTCTGTAAAGTTGCCTCGACGAGACTGCCAAACCAGAAACAGAAGTCGGTCATATGCAAAATCCATTCTGATCCACTTGTTCCTTTTATAGGTTTTTCCTGAGGATTTTTATCCATTGTATAATCCACATAGTTTTTAGGTATGATAGTATTTTTAACAAGTCCACACTTTACTAGATATCGTGTATTATTCTAGTTTTTCTGTTTTATGTTTTTTATTAGTTATTTGTGTAGATATTTTTAGTTTTACTTTTTTTTAAATAGGTTTGTAAGTATTTAAAAAAAAATATTTGCCTTGATATTAATAAGCTACAATATATATAATTACTTATTAAATTTTTAATCATTATTTTATTTTCTTTAAATACTTAGAGTAATACATAAAAATATAACAATAATTAAACAATTAATGCAGTATTTTTAGACTATTTACTTGACCAGCAAAATTTAATAGGAAAAGTATTTCTGGTCAACGCAATCGTAACTTCAACAGTATATCATATATGCTGAAAGAATAAATATATGAATATAAAATGATGACATGCAAATAAGATTCTTAAGTCGTTGTTCATATTGCATATGACGAAATAAATAAACTAATGAAAAACGTGTTCCCTAACCCCGAAAACCCTGCCATTACCTATATTTAAAAATAAAAGGATGCATACGATTCTGTACAAGTTTCAATTTATCTACTTAGGACAATTGACATAAAAGAAATTTAAAAATCCAACCTCTACTATTTTCCTGTTGGGCAATTTTAGTCAAAACGAATCCGCACCATTGATTTTAATTATTATCCCATATTTAAAAACATTGTTTCAACGAATTTAGAAGTTAAATTTATAACTTCAATCATTTTAGCAAGCAAAAAAATTCAGGGAAACAATATAGAGACTCACATTATCGTGAAAGTAAGCCAGTCTCCAAACAAGCAATATTTACTAAAAGCCCTACTTAAAATTCTTAAAATGATTTTTCATTGTGTACATCAAAATATTTTTAATATGCTATTTGTTAATTTTCTTTTAGTGTAACTGTATGTTTCGAAGGTTACGAAATCTGACCCGCGGAGATCAAAGGTGCCGACGCTTCGTGTCGCTTCTGTATGGATCAGTATTCTGGGGTGCCACTTTTATGCACCCTTTTGCAGTTCAACTTGAGAAGTCCCGAACTTCCCACTTTCTTCGTTTCTTCATCCTTAAAGTGTCCAGACTAGGGAACCTGCTACCCGCAGAAGTTTTTTCCTTTCTTCTAAATCTGTAAAATGATGCATAAAAGTGACACTACGGCGTGTTTTTCTGTTGGAAGCTGTCAGGGGAATTATACTTGCCAACTCCTCGGAGCAGAAGCCGTGAAAATATCTATAAAAATGCAACACATCCCCTCTAGCTCGTCGGTGGGAAAGAGAAGGAAGGTTTTCTGTAAGCGTAGGATCATTAATAAGACAAACAGATTTTTTTAAATGGAATCAAGAATGATAAGAGTTGTAGGAAATACCATTGCCCAGACATGAGAACAATATTCTAAAGATGGTCTCATTAGAATACTACACACAATACAGATTAGATGGATAGAAATACTTACAGGCTCAAAAGAAGAATTCAAGCTTTTTAAAAGATTCCAAGGGTATGGATGTAATGTGTTTGTGTCAGTTAAGGTTGTTTTTAAAAGTAACGCCAAAATAATTAAATAACTTCTTTTCGCAACACCGAACATGACTGTGTCTTGGAACATTAAACTGGATAAGATTTTTGAAGCGCCAATTCAAGATTAGTTTATTGTCTTGTGAAAGTAATATTTGAATTGACCTACGCTTTTTTTTCTAATCAGGGGTATTTCGGCTATGTTACCCTTGGATTTGCAAGACAAAACCATACAACTTTCACGCATTTTGTTAGGATATTGTAAATAACAGACAATGAACACAAAATTTTAGTCACAATTAAATAAATCAATAATCACTCAAATATAAAGGTTTTTATCAATTCAGAAACTTCTGTAACCAGTAACCACAAGATAAAATCACACAAGGCAAAACAATCGAATTAATACGGCGTAAATGACAACAAAACATGCAATTTGCTTGAAAGAGTTTATGAGACAACGGCACAGCACAATTATGGTTATATAAAAACCACGCCGTCGCACACGAAAACGGGACTTCGGCGCTGTCAAAAGATAATGTGTTGCCTACCTACAAACTGTGGGTAGGTAGGCATCACATTACCATATTTTGGGAAATTTTGTTACTGCGCAGAATCGAGGGGACCCCTCATGACAGTTATTTTCATAGTGGGCCGGACATTTTTTGATCAAATAGGCTATAGAATTGGGCACCCATTAACCTTCATACTTCCTTGAGTGTAATACACAGCCGAGAAATTTTAAACTTTAAGATAAAAGAGTGTGTTTTCTTTAGGCCATTGTTGGTTAAAGTAATTTTAAACTGGTATTGTGTTATTTTGTAAATTTTAATCCCTAGCCATTGCTTTGATTAACGTCATTTTATAGTGAAAACCTGTGGATTAATATTTTTCAGATTCAAAATAATGGTACGGCTACCAATTAAAGTTTTATTAAATAAATAAATAAAAAAAGGCTATATACAAAAAAAATTGGAATGGGCGTGTCTGTAACGTAAGTGATATATGTTTTTTATTAATTATTTTTTTAGGGCTATAGACTGATTTTGTAAAAATTTTTTTGGTGTATGATACTGTTCATTAATATTCTAAAAGATTTATTACACTTTATTATCTTTTACATGGTGTATTAACTTTTTCTATTTTTACTGCACAAAAAAAAAACAAAATTTATTGGTATTATTGGTTTCTATAACGAAAATTAGAAGTGGTTTAGTCGACTAAAAATTGTTACGCCAGTGATTACATCCAACAACGGTGTGATTGCTCGTTTATCTCTACGTCCCTATAGACTTTATCCAATAGAGCAAGGAAAGGAATCCCCTAAAGCGGTGGGGCTTGTGTACCTCTCTAATTTCGCCGATGCGGCCAAAACCGCATGTTCATTCATTAGGCAGACTTCCTGCAAACTCTATACTCTAACAGGATACAGCCGTTCATCGGCCTGTATGACGTTGTATATTTTATACCTATCGAATACTATCACACAAGGATGTGCATTACGAATTACCACGAGATGAGTTTCAAACGAATTTAAAACTTTGAACTTTCTTTGGTATAATAAATAAAGGTTGTAATATAAAGGTTAGGGATAAATTAAACAGTTTTTTAGTCAAAAATGTATGTTTTTCATTTGTAGTTTTGCTCTACGAATATTCGTTTCTAAGGGTGTTGAAAAATCAAAGAAAAATGTTTTAGAATAACTAAGAGCTTAACTTTATATGCCCTAGTAATAGTAAAAATAGATTTCGTAGTTTGCTCAGTGGCGAACTGATATTACTGTAGGGTTTTTTTTTATTGTGGGACGTCACTGATACATTTTCTTTATCATTTTTTTCGAATTTTTTGTTTTAAACAAATTTTGCCCTTTAAGTTTTCTTAGTATTTCTTGTCATTTTGCTGTAACTAAGCATTTTGTAAATACTATTTTTTTCAATGCGTATACAGGAAAATGTATAAGCACAAACAAAAATACAAAACACACAAACATTATCGGGTTTGTTTTGGATCATAGATTGTCTGACGTTTAAAATACAGTGTGTAAAAAGTATGATGCTCACGATTTTAATGGGCGATAGCGGAGCTCAAAACAAGTCAAAAAAGCCAAAAACACATTGGTCAAAAGTTAATTGTTCTCAAATATGGCTTTTCAAAGTTTAAAAAAATTGGCAGAACCGCGCCGGCTTCATCGCAGAGATTCGAACGTCGAACGTTTTTTGCAAGGTTTTACATATTTACACTTTTTTAAAAGAAATGTTTATTTACATGCAAATACTAAAAATTACTTCTTGCAATTTATTTTAATATTTAATTTGGAATCAAATTTAAGTAAAAACAGTAAATTATTGTTTGCTTTTTACTTATAATTAAAAAATAATTATACTTACCATAAAGTTGGCTACATATCTATTTTGATTTAAAACAGCACTTTTTTATTTAAATTTGTCGGTTGCACACATTCCGTTTTCAATAATGTTTGGTATAAATGCACTATGGTTGTCGTAAATTTATAACATATCGGCATATTTTTCCAATTTAAAAACGGAGAAAAATATCGCGGCCGGTGAACATACTGTAAAACTGGGTAAAATTTTACTTTACGGACACCACGCCGATTTTCATAAAACCTCAAAATTCTTCCTTTTTGAAACTGATTACCAACAAATGGGAACATACACTGATTAGGCACTTATATATTAAACAAATACACTAAAATTAACAATAATTTATTGTCTATTTTAAGTAAAAATTATCTCAAATGAATCCACTTTTCTGTACGTTGTAAGAAGATATATGATGTATAACTGATTGCCTGATTCATAATTAAGTTGTCAAAATATAAAAACCGAATTTATTTGAGGTGTTTTTTACTAAAAAGCTGCAATAAACTTTTGTAAATTTTAGTATATTCGTTTAATAAATAAGTACCCAATCAGTGTATGTTCCATTTTGATGGTAATCAGTTTCAAGAAGGAGGAATTTTGGAAAAATGTCCATTTTGAGGTTAGTCCACTTTGAGGCCTAATAACTCAAAAACCAGAGGTTGCCGGAAAAAACCGATTTTAGATTCGTGATCAGCGCTCCAAAAACCCCTGTATGCAAAAATTCATGAAAATCGGCGTGGTGTCCGTAAAGTAAAATTTTACCTAAAACGGACTACTCCACGCCCAAGGCTTCTTCTAAATAGCGCTGCTGCAAATTGTTTTCTAACTTTTTAACTGGGAGAAAAATTAATAGATTTTTTTTATTTGTAGACTGAAACACTTAAAAGTTAGTTTATTTTATTAGCAAATAAATCTACCGATGAGCGATTAAGTCGACAGTTGCCAATTGTTAAGCTTCTCAGAAATAATTTCTACCAAAGTTTGTAACTTTAATATCGCTTCGACAGAAATCTCTCAAGTTTTAACAGATATATCATATAAACTGTGATATAAACCTTTTGACTTGTTTTGAGCTCCACTATCGACCATTAAAATCGTGAGCATCATATTATTTACATCATGTATACTACTATATACTACTAATTGTAAGTAATTAACAATCATAAATGTACTGTTAACTTACAAACTTTAAGTAATTACTAATTATCAATAATTCATGAATTAAAAATAGAAGGCATCTCTCGAATTTGCCGATATCCCATTTCAATTCTTTGACGAAGGGTCTGCACGTTAGGAATTTTACCAGAATAAACTATATTTTTAAGTGCCCTCATAAATAATAATCTAAATGAATAAGGTCAGGGAAATAACGAGGCCACGTTCTTGCCCTTACACGACCATTTATTCCAAAACATGAAATTTCTGCCGTGCAGACTTTTCGTCCTAGAGTTGAAATGGGATGTCGGCAAATTCAAGAGAGGCCAGGGACGCTATTCTTGGCCATTCGCTTCTTTCAAGATCCGTCAAATCTGCTAATAAATTAAATGTAAATTCGACGGATCCTGAAAGATGCGAATGACCAAGAATAGTGCCCCTGGTATTTTTGTACAAGTAAAAGAATATATAAGGAAATGCATTGAAAAATGTATTGCAGCTGGGAAAAAACACTTTTAGCATCCTTTGTAATATTTTTTGTTTGAAAAATAATTGTTAATTCGTAATTACTTTAAGTATGTAAGTTAATTGTATATTTATTTTTGGTAATTAATTAGTGGTACTTTATGTTAAATATTTAAGAATCTTTTTAAAATGTTCATGTGACTAGTTTTTAAAAATGAGTCAAAACATACCTGGATATCAATAACACTAGAATCTTGGACTTCCATTGTCTTTATTTGGTAATTGTTACACAACGTTTCGGTTAGTTATGTATCTCCAACCGTTTTCAAGTGATAACTAAAAACTATTTCTAAAAGCTACGACTTATATACTATCCCTTGTTCACCGAAGCTTGACCGATTTTTCATGCTTCAGCAACGGCTGCCAGATGTTCGAAATATCGATGCTAGGCTTGCTAAATACATTTTGTTGTTTAAAATTATTACAGCTTCTTTGAATTTTCTTTTCTTCCAGTGGGTTTCTTTATAAATAGTTTTTGCTTCCGACCATTGTATGCGGTGTTGTTTTTGACCAAGCGTGTTCGGCAATCCCTGACTTCGACGTTTCACCTCGTTCCGTATGTTTTTTTTGTGTTCTTTAACTCTAACTTCAAGTGGTCTCTTTGTTTCCCCGATGTATACCTCACCACATTCACAGGAAATTTGGTAGATACAGTTCTTATTTGAAACATTGTTGTCTGGCCTCGTCTTAGTAAGAATACTTCTTAGAGTAGTTTGGGATTTAAACGCCGTTTTAATACTATACTTACTCGCGATTCTGCGAATCTTTTCCGAAGTTCCTTTAATATATGGAATTGTCATAAATATTTGGTCAGTCTGGTCTTAGTTCAAATTAGAGTTTCTTGTCTTATTTTGATATTTTTCGATAGTTTCCTTTATTAGCCTCTCACTGTATCCGTTTTGCTTATGATCTCTAGTTATGTTATCCATTTCCTCTTGCAGTGATTCCCTTTTGTTACATAGGGTCACTGCACGATTATATAAAGTACGTATAACCCCCTGTTTGGTTTCGTTAGAGTGGTTAGAATTCTGGTGTAAATATTGTCCAGTGTGGGTAGGCTTTCTGTATACCGAGGTTTGAATATGACCATTATTTCGTTTAACTAGAACGTCGAGGAAAGGTAGGGCCGAGTTTTACTCCTTCTCCATTGTGAATTTAATACAAGGTCGGAGGCAATTAAGATGTTTTAAGAAACCTTCAAGTTCTTCGTCATTACCTGTCCATATAATAAAAGTATCGTCAACATATCTTAGCCAAACTTTTGGTTTAATTAGTGCAGTTTTAATTGCATGTTCCTCAAACCATTCCATATAGATATTTGCTACCACTGGGGAGAGCGATGAACCCATGGGAAGCCCATCGTCCTGCGCGTAGAACTCATCTTTCACCTGAAAATAAGAACTACGGAAGCAAAGCTCCAACAACTCCATCACTTTTTAGAAATAGTTTTTAGTTATCACTTGAAAACGGTTGGAGATACATAACTAACTGAAACGTTGTGTAACAATTACCAAATAAAGACAATGGAAGTCCAAGATTCTAGTGTTATTGAAACCATTACATTGTCTAACACCTTCAAGGAAACATACCTGGATATGTTTATGTTTTTTACATTTTTATGTATGTTTTTACATGCTTAATTACTTGAAAATTACAAGAGATACAAAAGAAGCCAATTTTGTTTAAAAATTTGAGTAAAAAAAATACCAGTGGCGTACATTTCTTTTAAAGAAATTGGTGAAGCGAACAAACGGCCTCTGGGGTGAGAGTCATGGTGGATATCACAGTAAATGGGTTTTTTTCTTTTAAATCTGGTAAAAGATTAATGGACATAGCTTTTTAATTATATATATATATATATATATATATATATATATATATATATATATATATATATATATATATATATATATATATATATATATATATATATATATATATATATATATATATATATATATACAGTATGTCCACGGATAAGGTGTTGAAGAGAGAAAACTTTTTTATTTTTGATTTTATCGAAAAAGCTACTCTTGATAAAAATTTTGCTACTTCTAAAAATAAGATTGGATAAAAACATTTAACATATTTTATACGGGGTGTTCAGAAAATTAAAAACTTAAAATGATACAAGAGTAAAGTGCATTTATTTGAGAAGATATGGAAATAAGTCACTAGGAAAAGTTGTTCAAAATTAAGAGGTAGTCTCTAATACCAATTTTCGAAAATATCGGCCTACTTTTATTTATTTGTGATTAAATTTATTTTAATATCGTGGCATTTATTAGAGGTGTACGATAAACAATTTGTTTCAATCGGCCCCATAAGAAAAAATCCATTATAGTTAAATCTGGACTCCTAGGAGGCCACTGGACTGGTCCTTGTCTCCCAATTTGGAATTAGTAAATTGATATTAAAATAATGTTCATCACAGATTAATAAAAGCAGGCCGATTTTGTCGAAAATTGGTATAAGGAACTATCCTTTACTTTTGAACAACTTTTCCTAGTAACTTATTTCCATATCTTCTCAAATAAATTCACTTTACTCTTGAACCATTTAAAGTTTTCTCAATTTTCTGAATACCGCCTATAAAATTTGTTAAATGTTTCTATCCCAATCTTACTCTAAGAAGTGGCAAAGTTTTTATTCAAGAGTAGCTTCTTTTAAAAAAAATTAAAAATAAAGAGTTTTTTCTATTCAACACCTTTTTCGTGGACATACTGGTATGTCCACGGAAAAGGTATTGAATAGGAAAAACTTCTTAATTTTTAATTTTATCCAAAAAAGCTACTTGTGGTAAAAAATTTTGCTACCTCTTAGAGTAAGATTGGGATAGAAACATTTAACATATTTTATACGCGGTGTTCAGAAAATTGAGAAAACTTTAAATGGTTCAAGAGTAAAGTGAATTTATTTGAGAAGATATGGAAATAAGTTACTAGGAAAAGTTGTTCAAAAGTAAAGGATAGTTCCTTATACCAATTTTCGACAAAATCGGCCTGCTTTTATTAATCTGTGATGAACATTATTTTAATATCAATTTACTAATTCCAAATTGGGAGACAAGGACCAGTCCAGTGGCCTCCTAGGAGTCCAGATTTAACTATAATGGATTTTTTTTTTATGGGGCCGATTGAAACAAATTGTTTATCGTACACCTCTAATAAATGCCACGATATTAAAATAAATTTAATCACAAATAAATAAAAGTAGGCCGATTTTTCGAAAATTGGTATTAGAGACTGCCTCTTAATTTTGAACAACTTTTCCTAGTGACTTATTTCCATATCTTCACAAATAAATGCACTTTACTTTTGTATCATTTAAGTTTTTTTAATTTTCTGAACACCCCGTATAAAATATGTTAAATGTTTCTATCCCAATCTTATTTTTAGAAGTAGCAAAATTTTTTATCAAGAGTAGCTTTTTTCGATAAAATCAAAAATAAAAAAGTTTTCTCTCTTCAACACCTTATCCGTGGACATACTGTATATATATATATATATATATATATATATATATATATATATATACATATATACATATATTTTCCGAGTTTGTTTTAACCTCATGTTTTCCTCCTCATTCAAAAATGTACTTTATCGGTATTTTTTTTTCATGTTATCTTACGTTTTTTGTGTTTTTGTAATGGTGGATTTTTTTTTTTTTGATAAAAAGCTAATGCGGGTTTTCGATAATACACACAATGGTCCATATATTTATTGCACATCATATTTTTCCCAGCCATTCGTCCCTTTCTTAATAACCCTTTCTCTTTTCCTTATTTTTTTTCCATCTCTCTTACTCTCAGTGACATCAAAACTGGATTTATAGTTTGACGTTTTCGTTTCCGTTCGCTGTTTGACGTTCACAGTTCACAGATGAAACAACGGCGTTTTATTTATCAATTACTGCTTTCTGTTACTGCTTCCACTCGCCGTTCGTGAAACATTTGAGCTGATTAACTTTCAACTTGTTTTGTTTGATGTTTGTCAAATAGCAAATAACATCTTTAGATGTTATCACGTGGTTAAACAGCTGTTTTTTTTACAACCCTACTTTTTTGCTATTGTACGTTTCTACTATCCTTTTAATATTTGTGTAGCTACATTATTCTTTATTTATAATATTATTATTTAAAAGTATTTACCTTAACCTTAACATTATTAAAATGGTTCCAGACGTATTCGACGCAAGTACCTAAGTGATAATGAACGGCAAACTATAAATGCATCATATAAAAAAAACGGAATCCGTAACGTCAAACTATAAATCCGCCTCAGCTACATTTAAGTTAAAGGTACAAAATATCAAAAGCTTAATCAATTTTAATTAAATGTTTAAATTTTTGCTAAATAATATTAGTCCAGTCAAATTACACCAAAAAATAAAAGTAAAGATACATTAATTTACATCAAGCTGAAAGTGAGTAGAATTGTTTAAACATAATTAAAAATAACATTTCAAAAAATCCCATCGTTCCGGTACGTGGAAAAAAAATTTACTCGAGGTAAAGGTCAAAAAATGAGTTTTTTGCGATCTTCTTCAAAACGGTAAAACTACTTTAAAAAAATGTAGGTCACAAAATTATCTATAAAAAAGGTATCAATATTTTTTTTCCTAAAAGCCACCCTTCCTGGGATATAACGATTCAAAAAGTTGCAAGCGTCATTGTATGCACACGTTTCCACGCCACTTCTGATGTAGTCTACTTAGCGCGATTTTTTAACGTAGTTTCCCCAGTAGGCCTATTTCACAGGTCTGTTGAGATTCTGTTTAATTAGAAACTATTGCATAATAACAGATATTTGCAAGGGTTGGAATTGATAAAAGCTATGTAAATAAGAAAACAGTAAAACAATTTATTCGTCCGATTTATAATCCTCTTCTTGTTGTTTTTCTTCTTCTTCTTCTTGATCTCCTTCTTCTTCTTCTTTATCCTGGGTGTAAGTGAATTGCGTCAATAGCGATGTATCGCATGTCTGTTCGTCTGTATCAAACGAATCCTCTGCTGTTGGTGATTCAACATTAGAACACGATCGGCCTTGACAATTCGTGCATGCCAGAGAACAAAACAGTCCAACTTGTTTGCAATCACATTTAGCACTGCATCCCTTTTTACAGTTGCAAAAAATTGTGTTTAGCAGTTTTTCCGGCGCAGGTGAGAGTAAAGTCTGAATTGGTTCTAATGTATTATTGACCAACTTTCAACTCCAATCTTTTGAGTCTGGCTGATAACCAAGCCACACTTGAACTTATAAAATAATATACCCGAAAAAGATGTTGATAAGTAGCAACTGAGGTTGGAGGAAGACAAGCTAATTGCACTTGTTTTTTATTTCGAGTCTTTTTAACAAAACATGCATATCGATACAAAGAAGAAAGCGAATTCCGTTGGTAATAACTTTTTGTGTGCGTTGAATAACTTTTTAAAAAGTTCAGCACATTAAACTAAATCTTGTTTTTCAAACATTTAAAAGACTGTTGTTTAACCCCTGCTGTAAAATGCAGATGTCGTATCACAGCCAGTATTACGTGTAAAAATAATACATGATTTTGACACTTTGCAGAAGTCGATACACTATTTAATAAATATGTTTTCGATTGATGTCAGTTACAATAGAAAAATATTTTGACTTATATTACAGCTAAAGAGATGTATATACGTGACTTACTATTGCATACAATGACGCTTACAGCTTTTTAAAACGTGATATCTCAGGAACGGTGGTAAACAAATTAAATATCCCTTTATAAATAATTTTATGATCTACATTTTTTGCTGAAGGTAATTTTACAATAAAACTTGCCTTTTTGAAGAAAATCGCGGAAAACCCAATTTTTTGACCTTTGACCTCGAGTAATTCTTTTCCAGGTACCGGAACGATGGGAAATTTTAAAATATTTTTAACTAAGTTTTAAACAATTTTACTCACATTCAGCTTGATGTAAATTTATGTACCTTTGAATGCCTAGATTGACCGGAGTCCTATAGTAATGTCTACTTAATTAAAATCGCTTTTAAAACCTGAATAGAATTTTTTTTTAAATTGTAATAAGAAAAACACTTAAACTACAGTTTTTACATGTCCCAGATAAACAATAATTTGGTGAATGTAACAATTTCCTAGCGAAGACGTTCATTTTAAGCTAGAACTTTATATTTTAATGACAAATATTTTAAATTTGAAATCATTTTTAGACTGTGGATGATACTAGAGTTTAAATTACATTAGGTGACGTTTAAATAAAAAAAATTAAGCTAACCGTAATAACGTAAGTTATTCTTTATTATGTATTGTGAATGAAAACATTTTCTTCTTTGGCCTAAAAATAATTTTTAACAAGAAACTTAGTAAAAGAAAAAATGTGTTTACTGTTTTTAGTTAATCATGTATATTTTTAGGCGTTAAATTAATTTTCTTTCAGGATTAATTCTATTAATTTATTCCTTCTACACGCCCTTTCCCCTTCCCTTTGCCGTCTTCCCCCAGAGTTTATAAATGTATGTGTATATGGGACTGGAAACCTTAAATGACTGTACACAATTATAAATAAATTAGTCCTTGGTAGTCTGTTACATACACCAATTTTATAATAATTTTCAGTTGCCTTGGGTCTAACATAAAGGCGTAATTTATAATCCTGCCAATACCATAAATGTAAAAGGGGTAATTTATATTACGTTTGTATGGAATATCCTATGAGAACAAAGTTTGAAACCGCATTTACATTTTTATAATAAAGTTTTTATGTGTTTATTGAACCGTTGTTGTGGTTAGTTGTAGCTAAAATAAATGAAGAAGGGACAAAAGATTTAATTTTTGATTAAATTATTAAGCCATTTTAGTTCGCTCTATTTAAATCTGGTTAGATAAAAAAATATGTATCGATTAAAATATTTGGTTACTTTAGTTTTAGTTTTACATTACGAAAACACATGTGTAGATTAATTATATGGTGTCGCAAATACAGCCTGTACGGACCGATCTCTTGAGGCCCGACCAATGTTGCCAACCTACAGTAATTACTAATTACGTACCTTATTAAATTGTTTCAGCTTTTGGGCGAAATAAGTCTCTGTACTTCAGAACATATTGGCATTTATTTTTAGTTGAAATTGTTGACATTTTTTCGGTTATACATTTCTACGCACCGGGGCAGCACTTGGTGGAACACAAAATTGTAAAATATTAGCATCTAAAATGCCTGCGCCAGCGCATGCAGACGGCCACCTTAATATGAACCAAGATACGGTATACGGTAATAAGGTCATTAACGTATGCAAATATACGGTAATTTAAAAGATTTTAAAACTTGCTTTATTTGAAGTTAGCCAAGACTCCCGAGATAAGATAAAAGGGTTCGCCAATGCAAATTCGTGCAATTATTAACAATAATAAATATTATGCATTGTACCTTGTACCAGTGCTTAATCTGTAAAGTTTTAGGTGTGGGAACTCTCATTTATTCTTGTAAACCACCCTCTCTATTTTCTAATAAGTCCTAGTTTGACATTTCCTCCCCCCCACCCCATTAACATCTCGGTGGCTACTCTAAATTTCTTATAAACTTAATATACCTTTTTTGAATAAATGGTATAATAAAAACAAATAAAGCCTTCTTTACATTTTTATTTACAGTAGTAATAATACATATCAATACGTAAACACATGTTTTTGAATATTTTTTAAAAAACTAGTAAAGGTTTATAATATATTTTTAATTTCGTATATTGAACTGTAATTTTTTATATTTCACAAAAACATTTCGCCTATCTTAAAGGAGCAGAACAATTTTTATACTTTCAAATTAAACCAACTTCTTGAAAAAGAAAGGAAATGTTTAATGACAACAAGCAGAAAAATAAAAAGCCCTAATAGCCTAAATATTAAATTTAACCATTAAATTGTCTCTAGTTGTAGTAACATTGTTTTCTTGTTGCGTTCCCTTGCGTTGCGACACTCTTGGGTGGTAAGGAAAAGCCGTTCCCTTGCGGCCCCACTGAAATTAACTACTGCCTTGTACCAGAACACAGCCTTGCGCCTCTACTATCTAAAAATAACACACACTCATCAAATTTTGGCGACATACCGCGTTGAACATTGTTAGGACAGTTAACATACCGGTTTATTTTCGCGAGAAGCGGTAACGAAGGGGAAGGTGTTCTGTCGTCAGTATCTACGTCATTACTTTGTACCCAGTATCTACCGCTATCGCCACTAGTCAGGAGGAGCGTTAATAATGGTTATGTTAAATTTAAATTTAAAATAATGGAGAATTCGCGGTTTTTCTATTGTTTTGGTTCTGTGATATATTTTTTTGCTATGGTTTAACAACTATTTGGATTGCAGATTTTTTGATTTATTAGTTAATTCCCAGATGGATGAATTAATACAATTATATTACAATCATAAAGGAAAAATTTACTTATTATAGTTGACTTGGAAACAGCTAATATCTTATTAAATGAAAAATTTGGTTTATATATTATCTTTTCGACTTATTTCTTAACTCTCCAGAGACCTTACATTTAAATTTAAACTTAAAAGTATATTAAACCATTAGTAATAAGTTGACATACGTAAACCGTTTCGTTTTTGCGAGGATAGGCGGGTTAAACGCGGTTAGAATGGTGGGGGAAAGAACTGCTATCAACCAGTAGTTAAAAACGGTAAGTCGCGAAAATATCCTTACTATGTTTCGATAATTTCTTCAATGCCCTGGTCTTTGTGGCTTGTGCCATCACTGCAACTGGCGCGGGCGTCGCCGTCTGTTTGGGATTCCCCGACCACAATATTTTGATGCCAACTCCGGACGCCGGCAGTTCAAAATTGAACAGTTCCACGGGAATATAGAATATTTTTTACCAGGTGAAAAGAAAATGATGCTTTTAAATGGTATTTAAAATAAGGTACGGTAATTTGGCGAAAAATACAGTAATTTTGGATTGTCGGTACGGTAAATCGACTGGGAAAGGATCACAACACTGGGCCCGACCCAGACAAAGGCCCGTTGATTTAAAGAAGTCTAAACCGTTCCAGGAGGACCAAAGGCCCGCGAGGACATTTCTTACACAATTCTTTTTGTGTAAATATCTTTTAAAATTGAATTCGGACAAATGGCGTGTGTATGGGAGAAGTGGGATAAGTCAAATATGTAAATTGAGTTAATCTAAATTAAACAATTATTAAATTTATAATTTAAATTTTTCTTTGAAACATTTTAAAAATTTTCTGAGCTTTATAACAAAAGAGTTCCCAGGATTGTCATAATGCAAAAAAAAACAATTAATTATTGCTAACTTAACATTAACTGATTTTCTACATATTTCGACTTATTCTACTTTTTCTATTTACGAACCAAATTTTTATTTAAGAGATATTTCTCTTAGTACGTAGATTAAAATTCTGAACAAAAAAAGGTCTCCTATTTGAAAGAACAAAGTTAATAAGAAAATGATCATAAGGTTAGGATTAAACCCAAAACTCTATTATTAGTGTTGGTTTTCCCCCCACCTTTTTCTGAAATGCACAGTTTTTTGGTTATACGTCTGTTTTAGGTTAAGAAGACCCAGTATATTAAATACAATGTTTTTACACAAATAGAACTCCATTAAATATGTCAATGTTGTTACCAATTAATTTTTTTTTTAAATAAATACAGAAAGTAACGTCGTTGTCGTGGTTGGGCCCAGTAGGAACTTTTGGAACTAGTGATGAGCAAAGCAAGACCAAGACCAAGACCGGGCTAGTCTTGGTCTTGGTCTTGGTCTTGCAAGTCTGGTCTTGGTCTTGGTCTTGCTGCAAGAATCTTGCTGGTCTTGCTTTTTTTGGTTAATAATTTAAACTAAGCAATCTTTAATAAAATATATATATTTTTAAAACTTTCAAATAAATAAAGATGGAGACTATATTTTTTGCTTTAAAATTTTAAAATATACCAATTTTAACCTTACATGTACATTTAAATTATTTGATTAAAAAGGATATTGTAAATGTAGGGGTTTATTTATTTATAGCACTTCATTTTAGTGATGGGAAATATTTAAATTTTCTTTGAAGAAGCATATAAAATTACAATACTGAGTACTCTGAGGGCAGAAAAAGACTTTTAATTTCAACCAGATGTGAAATTGAATGAAAATGATTTTGATATGTAAACATTGGTTTCTAATTCAAAAAAAAGGTATTTAGAAAGCTTTTCAGTTCAAATAAACTTTCTATGTTCAAATTAGTCAAACATTTGCCGTACAAAGTTTGTACAAATACTTTATAAACATTCTGCATATACAAGGTGGCTCGATAGTGCGACAAAGATTGATATATCGAAACCGTTCATAATGGTAAAAACTGAATATACAAAATTATAGAAAAAAGGGCGTAAAATGTAAAATTATTTTCTATTTCAGATTTTTTCAAAAAATCCACCACTACTTAAGAAAACTTCCTTATTTTTAGCTTTTAACCTAAAATAAAAAAAATTATAGCAAAACATTCATTTAAGAAAATCGCTTCCCTGTATATTATGCTGGAAATTCTTGAACTGTTATATAGGTACAATGTCGACGTAGATGGTTTTTTATATATCATTTTCGGTTTTGACAAAAATGACGTCATCCTTATACTTTTGGTATTGTTTTGACTTTTCCGTCTAAACCGGAAGTGAAATTTAAAATCCATTTATAAAAAAAGTATTCCTATAGAAAATGACAAATAATTTTTTTTATTAAACCATCACTTTTACATTTATATCTTAATTTAAAGGAGCAATCTAATGATGCCACTTCTTACAGTGTGGCACAAAAATAATGTTTTCCTGGATTTTGGAAATTTTTGATCCAGTAAGTGGCATCACTAGATACCTAATTTAAAAAAAAAACATTAGGAATAGGTAAGTAATTTTCAGCTTCTATAACTTTTGTACTTTTAGTTTTTCTCTGTCGTAAACTCAGTCGTAAACGGTTTTGGAGATATCGAGCTTTGTCGGACCATTAAGTCACAATCTTATTATTTTTGAATATCGTTTCTATAGATAACTATATTAAAAACGATGTGATCGATTTAATTATTATTTTATTAAAAAAAACCTGTTACTCATAAAATAATCGCCTTTTTAGGCAGATCTCGACACATTTTTTGTTATGTCTGTATGAAATACCTCTGTATATTAAATATAAAAATTAAATATTATAATTTAAAAAAAAGTGACAAAAGTGCAAGAGTCTTGCAGGTCGGTCTTGGTCTTGCGTAGTCTTGCAACCCTCGGTCTTGGTCTTGGTCTTGGTCTTGCATACCCCGGTCTTCGTCTTGGTCTTGCAAGCGAGAAGGCGGTCTTGGTCTTGGTCTCGGTCTTGGTCTTGCTGCAAGACCAAGACCAAGACCAAGACCAAGACCGGTCTCCTCATCACTATTTGGAACATCGCTAGAGTTGCTGGTTATCGGCAACTCTTTTGGCTAGCGTATGAAACGGGACCCCAAGCTAAGATGAACAGCAACTCAAAGTGCTAGCATACCGTGCTGATGAGTGAATGACATCCTGTGCCTTAAACAGGTGTCTCCAACGGTGCCTCTGAGATACAGGACGACGCCTCAGAGTATCTAGCCATACGGCGGTAATGCGGGGCTCTGCCGTGGTGGACTACTACTTCCCTAGCTCTAAACAGAAAGCGGGCAGAACCGCTTTCATAGGAATAAAGTGACAAAGGTGCGCTGACCGAAACGGGTGAATCCGTTTCGAAAGGTGCCCCCGAAGTCACCGACGCCTGTTTCACGGAGAAGGGCTAATCCATCCCGAACAAACAGGTGCTTAGGAAGGGAACCCTGAATCCAAACAGAAGGCTGACAGAACCGGAGGGAAAAGGGTTCCCTGGTTTTAAACATAAACCGGATAGGACCGTTTTTATAGGGTCAGGGTGGAGATGCGGCCTCAGAAGGACAGAGACACCAGAACCCATCAGAACACATATTGTGCTCGTGTCCGGTAAGAGTAAGAGCAGATGTAAGAACTCTCTCCCAATCTGGTATCGGATTCATTAGAACTCTGATCCTATTGGGAGAAATATAAAAAGGTGTGAGCCACAATAGACCGAACGGTCGCAGTGGAGGGCGTTAAAAGTCCACTCACTTTAAACCTAACCCTAACCTAACATTGTACATGATTTTACACAGATTAATACTTTAAGGTTTTTATTAAATAAAATAGGTAAAAAAATCTTAGCTGCTCTTTAAATAAAATAACCAATTTGCGAAATAAAGCTGACCTATGTTTGGCACATCGTATACCTAATTTTAGAAGAAAAATATTTTTATAGCTTCTTCCAGATGAATTATTATTAATTAGTATAATCATTCCGCTTTAAAGAAATCCTCCTTATAGTTCAGATTTCACTCCCTGTGACTTCTTTTTGTCTCTGGAGACCACTAATGACTTTTGTTTTCTATTAACAATTTTTCATTTTTCCGAGTGATTTTCGTAATATATTTTTTTATTTATGTTTAGGGTTTGATTAAAAATTAAACATAGGAAATATTTAACGCAAGATTTAACCGTAAATGTTAAATTTTGCGTAACTTAATACCAATTTTGTATTAACTTAAAGACGAACTAAAAGTAAAGAAGACTGTTAAAACGAATTTTATTTACGTTGTCGTGCTTTCATTGTTTTCTTAAAAAAAACTTATTATTTTCCCTATTTCTTTTGCCTTTGTGTTGACTTTAATGGAGTTTTCTCTTAACTGAAAGTATCTTAATTAAAAATATAACCATTAAAGTTTTAATTGGAAATTGCTTGTAAAAATAAAGAAAATTTATTTTATTTCAGTTGTAGAAAATTATAATGAATTCATTTACTTTATTTTTAAGAAACAAAAAAAATGTGTGTTATTAAATTTTTGGCGTATATGAAGTTTTTTGCTGTATTCTCCTAGTGACTTAAAATTAAATAATAGGAAATTAGTTATTAAAGTTATTATATATTTTCTTTCCTATTTATTTTAAAATACTTTTAGGGCTTGCTAGAGCTTACTGCAAATAAGTAAATGATAAACTCCTGTCTTATATTCATTGCAATATATCGTGAGTATAACACAACGGGATATACTATAGATTTTAGTGACGTAGTGAGTATAGAGGGGACATATTTTACGTTATTGTTGATAATTTTTCTTTACTCCCTTTGGAGAGGCAGGGGGTAACTTTATGAATTTTAAATTAAATGATATGTATTATATTATAAAATACGAATCTACGTTCTGTGAAAAAAAATGCTCTAGTCATGGAATGATAATCAAAAATAGTTAGTTTAATTAAATTTAAAAATAAATCGGAGATTTTAACTGGACTAAGACGCCTTTTCATGGAGAGCACGGCAAAATTTTTAATTGACTTAAAAGACGTTACGGATTGCCATAAAACTGCGTTTTAGTCCAGTTAAAATCCCCGATTTATTTTTAAATCCATTTAAATCATCTTTGACCATAATTTAGTAACCAGTAGAGCAATTTTATTTGTTTTACATACACACCTAGTGATTTGCGTAGATTCGTATTTCAAAATAAAAATAAATCTTTTTTATTTGAAACTCCAAAGTTACAACCCAACCTCAAAATAGGGTGAGAGAAAAAATGACAAAAAATAACCTTAAATATGCCCCCCCGTACTTACTGCATTACCAAAATTTTATAAAAATACTTAAAACCGTTTTTAACACATTCCGTTGAAACATTTTAAAAAACTTACCCTTTATAAATGAAAAATTCTAGTCGGTATTTTAAAATAGAAGATTCTAAATAGGATTGTTTATTAATGAACCAAAAAATCCTATACACTCCTAGTAAAAGAACATAATTACGTTTAATAACTCGGCTAAAACTGCATGTACAGGGTGTCCAGTTTTCATATGTTTTTCTATATCAGATCCCTTATTATAAAAGGCAGAAAGATACCGTTTGCGGCTTACTGTCCTTTCTTTGTGAAACCTTTAATGCTGTCAAAAAATTTTCATAGCCCCCCTAGGTTCTAAAATACAGGACAAAATTGAAAATCTGTATTTTTTTTACTCGTCCCAGTATTTTGATTATTTGATAACTTATGGAAAAGGTAAATACGGATTTAATAGATTTTTTACGTAGAATTCAGTGGCGTACTTAGTTTTTTACCCAGAGCTATGCATTTTGAGATATTGACCAAATTTAGTTATTTCTAAATGGAACACCCTGTATATTATTTTCTTATCTCATTCGCCTCTTTAAGAGCTTCTCAAATATATATAATTCACCATAATTATTTTTATGAAAAAGGTAAAAATTTCACGTTTTTCGTAAAAATATGGATTTCCACGCAGTAGGCTGTGGCTGTGGCAAATTTATTAATTTTTTATTTCAATGTAATGGGTCACACACACTGTTCGAACTACTCTTCATTATGTTCAAGGCACTTTTGACATGCCGTTCTGATTCTTCGTAAAGCATTTAAAAGAATCATCGGTCGTCCCTGCAGAAGCATTAATGTCTGGTGGGAAGCTTTTCGAAGTTGATCGATGTTTTCGTACTAATTCTTTTAAATATGATTTTCTATATACCCCCACTAAAAGAAATGTAATACAGAAAAGTCAGGTAATCTTGGTGGCCACCTGACAGGTCCACTGGTACCAATCCATTTATTGGGGAAACGGCCTCTAAATATTCCCTTACTATTAATGAGTTATGACTCGGTGCGCCATCTTGCTGGTAATATATATTATTTACATGGGCGAGAAGAACATCTAATATTTCCATCAAGGCATTTTCGATTAAACCTAGTTATCTATTTGCTGTTAAAGTCCCTTCGTAAATGAAATATTTAATTTTAGTGTTAAAAATAAAGCATGATCAAGGAAGTTTAAAGGTGTATGAAAGCCCAATGCTATGGCCCATTCGATCAAAAAATGTCTAGCCCAGTATGAAAATAACTGTCAGTGTTGGCCCCGCCGATTCTGCGCAATAACAAAATTCCACGAAATAATTTAATGTGTTCCCTACTTATACACTGATAAATCAGTGTGTCGTTAGGCAACACATTATACTTTATGGAGTCGTAGTACCGTTTTTGGTCTTAGGTTGTCTAAGGTTTTTAGTGCAAAGGGCGCGCGCGGCGTGTATGAACTATATCCGCGCTGTACCGTCAACCGTCGTTGTCTCATCATTCGTCATTTTCGTTGTGGTTTGTGCCCTTTGCGCCGTATAAGTTTCGATTGTTTTGCTTTGTGTGAGTACCTATATTTTGTGGTTGCAGAAGTTTTTTTGGATTGATAAAAACCTTCTTATTTTAGTGATTAGTGTTTGAATTGTGACTATAATTTTGTGTTATTTTTGTCTTATAATATCGTCAAATTAAAAGGTTTTGTCTTGCAACCAAGGTAAATTCCCGGCAAATTTTAATATATACAGGTCCCTCTAATTGAATGAAAGAAAGTACAATTTTATGTTAAAGTTCCTTTTTGCCTTTTTTGTATTTGTTTAAAAAGAAATTAGATTTTTGGTTTCTTAAACTTACATTATCAACTTTTTAAGCTCGACATACTGTAGACAAATAACATTTAACGGATACTGTTACAATGGATACCTAGGTACCAAAGGTTACTAAACATTTTTAACCACTGTTATTCTGTCTCATGAATGTTTGTTATTAGTGAAAAGTATATGCCTAAAAAGCAGTTATAAAGATTTTCACTTTTTAATGTACAACTAGAATCTTAGGATTAGATTAAACTCATTTACACTATCTTGCCCTTCTTTTATCACAAAATTGGTGATAAGTACATGAAACTATCATACAATGTTTGAAATTTATTTTAAAAAATGATGTTTTTATTCATTTATAAAGATTTTTGGTAAAAATACAAAACTCACAAAAATATCGACCATTTAAATAGAAGGCATCTTTCCATATTATATCAGATGATGTAAAATCCAATATTACACAATAATTTTAAATATTCTATGGTAGTATCGTTTAATAACCAACAATTATTTATGCAAAAAATAAAAAAAACATTAAATGCTTGAATTAGACATTTGATGATGTCAACTTTATAGATAGTAACAAAGAATTATGGAAGTCCGGCTCTGACCTACTATTCATTGCGCAAACTCCGCGGGGCCAATCCCTCTATTCCCGCTGCCCTGCACGCCTGGACAATTTTGTTCTACAGTATTGGGCTTCCATACACCTTCAAACTTCCTTGAGCATGATACGCTAAATCCAAAATGACCTTGGCGTTCTCGCGAAGAAATTACATGCTGGTTTTCTTGAGACCAGTATCACGAATTATTTCGGTTCAGATTTCCTGCGCTGGTAAAATAAGCCTCGTCCGACCATACCACTGTCCTTTCAAAATGTCTATGATCCTGCATCATTTGTAGGTACCAGTTGAAGAAATCTATCTTCTGACGTTTTTGTTGCAGTCACAGGGGTGCAGATGTTGGACGAGTTTATATTAGTAGGGTTTGAATTTATGCTTTTTAAGTATTAATTGGGTTCTTAATTTTTTTACCCCCACTTCTTTATACACTTTTCTGCATGACGTAGATGGATTTGCCATAATAGAGGCCAAAACATTTATTTCGTCTACTTCCCTGTTGCCTTTGTTGTAGGACTAAGGCCTTGGTTTGTGGAAAGATCCATACTTAATAAGATTGGCTTTGAGTTTTTGAAAAATTCTTTTATCTGGCTGCTGTCTTTCTGGATATATACAAAAAATGAGAATAGATATCTAACAGTTTATAAAAAATAATAGTAACTCTTAATTACTTCTTTCATTTTCATTACTATTAAATTTTTTTCAAAACTTACCTACTGAAATATAGCTCCGAGGCTTCATTTACATCTTCGTTAGTTTGGATAAAATATTTAAGCCATAATCTGTTTTTTCTATAAAACACTTTTAAACACTACTTAATTGTAAAAATATACGATAAGAGGCATTTATTTATTTTGTGTCTTCCGTCGTGGCTATCAATTATTAACCAAATGCATTCTTATATGCTGAGCAAAATTAGTCATAGCCTACTACAAAAAGTATTCAAAATATTATTAATGTGGTTTTATATTTACGGCCACACCCTACTGCGTGGAAATCCATATTTTTACGAAAAACGTTAAATTTTTACCTTTTTCATAAAAATTATTTTGGATATGGCATATTTTTGAGAAGCTCTTAAAGAGGCGATTGAGATAAGAAAATAATATACAGGGTGTTACATTAAGAAATAACTAAGTTTGGTCAATATCTCGAAATTCATAGCTTTGGGTAAAAAACTAATTACGCCAGTGAATTCTACGTAAAAAAATCTTTTAGAATTCGCATTTACCTTTTCCATAAGTAATCAATTAATCGAAATTATGGGACGAGTAAAAAAATACATATTTTCAATTTCGTCCTGTTTATTAGAAACTAAGAGGGCTATGAAAATTTCGTTTACAGCATTGAAAATTTCACAAAAAAATAGGAGAGTAAGCCGCAAATCGCATCTTTCTATCTTTTATAATTAAGGATCTAGTATAGAAAAACATACGAAAACTGGACACCCTGTACAGTAGATAAGAATTAGTAAAGTTTAGAAATAAAATAAATGCTCTCGGGTAAAAATGTAACTAAAATCAATAAGCTACAGAAATCCTTAAAAAAGTTAATACCTACATCATAGTTTTTCCACTTGACATAAGCCTGTTGGGTCTAATAATAATTGGACTAACAGTGCGTAAAGTCTATAATGTGCAACTTTAAAAGAACGATTATTGGTTCATATATACTTACATAATTTTTCCAATCACAATTTTCAATTAATCGTTTTTGTAATATTTGATACATATTAGGTTTTGTAATTTTAACGTATAAAAGTGGATGATTTGGTCCCAATCAGTATCAGTTGTCAGTTAACAGTATAACAGTTGTTTAGGACCTTGATCGAGTATTACCTACAGTCAACATGAACTTTTTAAGTGTAAGTGAAATATTGGGGTTTAAATCGAATAAATTCGAAAAAGAATTCTTGTTGATAAGTATTTTTAGAACAGGGGGATGTTAAGGTTCTATAGAATGTAAACAGCAAAATAAAGTGTACAAAAACACTATTACTACTTATTTGTCAATTGCAGCTTTTTCATGCATACTTATTTGTTAAAAGCTAAAATTTAGGTAATTAAAAAAATACGTTGACTAAAAATAACTCATTAAAATAAAATAGTGTTTTTTATATATACACCAAATTAACCAACAAAAACGAAATCACAGGTAGGTAGGAAATAAATTAGGTTCCTATATTTTTTTTGAGGTCAGAGTCAGCAAAGCCACAGTTTTTATTTTTTTTTAAGTTTTATATTGGTTGGGTTTGCCATAGTTTAAAGAATATACAATATATATTATATATTCGACTTCAGAAATATCTCCCTAATTTGTTTTGTTACCTACTGCTTATTTTGTTCTTGTTGGTTAATTTATATATTATAATAAATTAATAAATAAAAAATAATATTACATACTTTTAAGAAAGTAATTTTTTGGAGTCGATCTTTTTTTAATTAGGTACCTTTTTATTGCGTTATTTTTAGTTTTAAGTAAAAACTAAAATACTATTTTTGTAATAAGAAATAACAGTTTTGTTGTAAATATTTAAATATTTTGTTGTATACATTTAGAGTTTCATTTCAGCCATTTTGATTTTCCCACATGCTTTAAAATTTGTCCAGATTTTGAAACCTGAATCAGATCCGGAACTAACCACGCCGTTTCACTCACAACTATTAGTTCATATCATAAAAACTACTGAACCAATATTGATGAACTCTTTACTGTTTCCTAAGTTAAAGCGAATTTAAGCCAATAAGAAAAGAACGGTCACAATTTGAATAATAGTTTGGAAGAAATGCTATGATATACATAAATACATACAAACATGCATACATCTATAAAATCTTGTATATTTCTTTGAAACCTCGAATAGATTATTATTTGTCAGTTTATCGCAGTGCTACTAATATAATATACACACGTGTCGAATTGATAACCTTTTTTTTGAAGTCGGTTAATTAGATTAAATGGGGGGCTGCAAAATCGTCTTCTTCCCATATTTGATATAGGAATTTTTAATTTCTTACCGACCTGCGTACCTATAAAATCATAAAAAATACTTGCCATTATTTGTTTTTCTCTTTACAGGTAATTTTTGTCGCCTTTATTGTCATCAATGCTGCTCAATCTCAATACCATGGCCATGGTCACGAGGAACACCAAGTAAGTATACCCAAATACCAGAGCTGGGACGGATCCTTTAAAAAAGAAATCGATTTACTGATCCGAGTCCTCGTAAAGGAATTGAATCACCAATACGAATTACGATTTCTTTTTTAAGAAAAAAAGAAATCGAATCCAGGGAATCGATTCCTACTTATCGGATCACAAATCCGGCTCATCTTTACTTACTTACTTAAAACTGGTAACTTGGATACGAATGATACTACATAATCCAGATGATTAATCAAGCGTCAATGATTTTAGCATGGAGCCCGAGCCGCGATATGTAATTTTAGACTTATTTTGAAGTGCTGTAACTCTTAGCCAAATTAGTTTTTGGTAAATATTCTTTAAATTTGAATATGGTATTTCTAGGATCAACATGAATCCACCCTTAAATGAAACATTTCTCGACCTGTATTTCAAAACTTGCTATGCTAGATTTTTATAAGGTTTTTAAATGTGATTCTTAAAATAACCTCAAACGGCTTATAAATGGCACAACTTATTGTAATTTTACAGGAAATTTCACCAGTACCGTTTAATAATTTCTCTGCCTACGAAATATAAAAAGGAATTAAAATTTTAAATTCATTTTTGGAGGACACCCTAAATTAAAATAATTAAATGTCCCATTTAAAAGTCCCCCAGCGTTATCTCAAGGATAAAAAAAATATGAAGATCGAGCAATCAGAACTTTTAACATAAATGCAGGTTAAATGTATGCCCGTTTTTGGATACCACACTCTATGAAACGAAAAAAAAAGTTGTTTCTCCGGACCTAAGAAACAACATATTTTAGTTAAAAATCACATGTTAGATGTGTTGGTTGTGGTTATTTCAAGATCTTAATAGGCAGATGTTTTAAAATTCTTTATCTTAATTTCCGAAAATCAGTGTGATGCTGATTAAGAATCTTAGGTTAAACTTTGGAAATTAAAATAAAAGATTTAAAATGTCGGATTTTGGGATTTATAAACCAATTTGCCTCAGATTTAGGATTTTTAGGGGGGCTTGGTCAAAATTTGGAAATTAAGAATCTTGGGTAAAAATTTGGAAATTTAAAATGGCGTTTATAAAATGACGGATTTTGGTATTTGCCTCAAATCAGAAATATAAAGAATCGATTTCTTTTTGGAATCCGATCCTTCCGAAAAGAAATCTATTCCGGATTATTTTAAAATTATATAATGAATCGGGATCACGGATCCTATTTTTAAAAAGTAATCCATATCAGCCATGGGATCCTTAAAAAGGAATCAATTCCTGGATTCGATTATAAAAAGATTCGATTCTCTACCAAATGCATATTAGCCCAATAAATAAACATGTTGATTTCAAGAAGAAATAATCAAGCTGGATGTATGTAAAAATCTTTATTTTGATGTTCTTAATATACCCCGTAAACTACTTCTAATTTAAACTGTGTTTTTTTGGGTGGGAATAAAATGGGGTAAAATATATTTTTTGAGTATATCCTGAAGATTATTAATTTCGAAAAAAATAGAAGTATGGAAATATGTAGCTAATAAAATTCTACATAAAAAAGGTTTCTACACTTTTTATTGTAGAATTTCTTATTTTAAAGTTGCAGACTGACTTTTATCTCAATAGAAATACCCCAGATCATCATATTAATATACGCGATTCTTAAATGCATAAAAATTATATCTAGGCAACAGTCGTGCGCCAGGTTAACCTTTCGCACGAAATGTTTTAGCCTATTTTTCCTCCTATCATAATTTTGGTCTCGTGCCGTCAAAATAGAACTTGTTCTAATTTTAGATCTCATTACTTTAAGAGGCTGAGATATTTTGATGAAAAAATGGCCCTTATTTTACATAAGTGTTTTTGGTATAATTAGAAATATCTTACTATTAAAATTTGTCTAAAATCATCTTTACAAGAAATAATTTTTGTAGTGAGTTTATTTGTGTTAGTTAGGGTCTATTTTTAAGCCCAGTAATGACTTGGAAATAAACTAAAACCTGAAGATTATTAAATTCTTTACTTTGCAACGGCAGTAAAGGCTGCAATGTTGTAGAATGTCACTTTGCTGTATGTGGGTATTGCCGTGGCCAATCCAGTTTAACTGCTGAGCTTTAAAAGACAGAACATAAAATAGATATTGATGAAGATACTGATTCTCTGGCTACCTTGATCAAAGTCATAAAAGAATTTACTAATGAAGATGGCGATACAATTTTTAAAAAAGATCAGGAAATACCGTGTGATATCGATCAAATATAAAATAATTTTATAAAATAAATTACAAGAAAAATATCTTTAATACTACAACGAATAATTCCAAAAAAATGTTTACGAAACTTTTAACTGGTTTTATTAAAATTTTAATAATTTTAGACAAATTTTTATCACATATGGACAACTCTGTTATTTTAATTTTTTTAATAAAATATTATTCCAATATATTTATATTTAAAATTGAAACTGCAATCTACAATTAAAGACCAATCCACAGAAAATCATTTTCTATATTGTTTAGGTTCCTCATTACCACTTTGAATACGGTGTCCATGACCCCCATACCCATGACGTCAAGTCCCAACACGAACATCGTAACCACGACCACGTCAATGGAGGCTACACTCTGAAGGAAGCCGACGGTACCCATAGAATTGTAGAATACACCTCAGGACCCCACGACGGATTTCAGGCTGTAGTTAAACGTGTAGGACACGCCCAACACCCTGCTCATTATGGTAAACATGGCCATGGTGGTATTGGTGGTACTAGCTACGTAGGAGTTACCCATTGGGGACATGGATCAGGAAGATAAGGATGCCATATTCACGAATCAATTTATAATCCTATTGTTTTTATTACCTTTTTACATTTTTATAGTATAATAAAGAGATTTAACAACATATTTTTATATTTTCTAATATTTAGGTATTTAGTGTACCAAAATGCTTTTCCTTAGTATAATCTAGCTTTGTAATATACGCGTTTTCTCCGAGATTGCATAAAATATTTATTGTTCTTATAGAATACTTTAAGGCAGGGGTCTCCAAACTTTCCAGCCTTAGGGCCATACTGATTACTCCAGTAAGTTCCGAGGGCCAAAACCATATTATCATTGTTGCCGGTGGTAAGAAGTGAAATAGTCCACTGATGAAAAAAAAAGTCCGAAAAAGTTAGAGGTGTAAAAAAACCGTTTATTCGGTCCCGAGAAGGGTGCACCATCTAGTACCGAGTAACAAAAACGTTACACACGAATGCATTTCGTTACTCGCATGCATTTCGTTACTCGCATTTTTCGTATTATACTGTTCACGCAAGTACAGTTGATGCGTGTTTTAAGTTTGCTGATCGTATGTTTTAATTCCAGGACGCAATTTTTTTGGTAAATTTAAAAACGTATTAAACGTTTATTAAAGGTATTTGTGTAGAAAAGTTTAAAATTTGAACAAAAAAAAAGGTATGAAAGTATTTTTTACAAATTAGAAATATGTATGTTTTTGTTTTTTATTACCGCGTATTTTCACGTTTTGTTTTGTTTTTTATCTTAAACGCTCTAATGGCATTTAATTGTTTCTTGCTGTTAATTTTTAAATATTATTAATTGTTTATATCTTATATATTATTATTTACACTTATTTTTTTCATTTTACAGTTTAATTTTCTTGCTACAATGGATAAGAAAAGAAGATTTTATTTTAAAATATAAACCAGAAATTCCTGACATAAAATGTTTTTATTTAATTATGATTTTTTATTGATAGGGCGCGACGAGCAAGTCGCAGATGTTAAATGTTAATGCTTGCCCATAAAAATTTGGGGGTTTTGGTTCAATTTCATTTTACGAAAAAAGATTTTCTTTGTTGTTTTAGTTTTGTTTGAAATGTTTCTATTTTATTTTTACGTTTATTTTAATTTAAGAACAAAAGTTTTTTTTTTGTTGTTTTTATTTTGTTTAAAACATGGTTTAATTCATTTTTTGTGATTAATTTCATTCTAACCAAAACTATTTTAATGTTGCCTTATTAATAGAATGTTGTGAAAATTTATTGATAATAAATAACTTTCGACATCTATTTGTTGCTTGTAATATAACATAAGATCACGATTAAAATTTTCAAAATAGTAAATCCATTGCAAATTTGGTAGATTCCGTCAACAGTTTATTGTAGTTATACACTTTACTTATTAAATCAAACTAATTTAAGAATAACTTAAACAAAATTCTGGTTTAAAATATGAACAAGTGAAAAAAGACACCTTACGCAGCTTGGTATGTAATGCATTAGTATGTTTTCACACCGCGACGTCATACTGAACGCATACGCAATACGACTCGATTCGTTCCTCTAACATAACATAGCATGTTATGAGGTATCAGAAGTAAAAAAGAACGTAACGATACGATAGTAAGAGTACTAATTGATATAGTAACGAATACATGGGTACGCTCTTTTTCGTTACTTTTACACCTCTAGAAAAAAGTACACAACGTTTAAAAAGGTGCAAATCGGACTAAAGTCCGCAAAAAAGGCAACACCGCATATTATTAATTTTCCTGTCATTATCTGTAATTTCTAGATTAGTCGTAGAGTACGAGCCATGGGAGGGAACGTGACACGACATCTGGTGGACACAAGCGGAAATAAGTAGTACCTTCTATCGCAAGATGGCGCTAATAGCTCGTACAGAATAATCTCGTTGGTTCGAGAAAGTTCTGGGTGTCTTCCACTCACTTTTAGATGGCAGTAATTGGAATATATAAGAAGGCTAGTGGCGCAACCACAAGTCAGTTCCTATGACACTGTTGTTAAATAAAATATTGCAAGAAGCGAAAAATTGATAGTGAATGCAGAAAATTTCAAAGATCAGTGGAACATTCAGTATTTCGTAATTGAGTCCAGTAACAAGGCGCTATGTTTGATTTGCAATGAAAGCATAGCCGTTCTCAAAGAATATAACATTAAACGTCATTATGAAACAAAACATTTTCAAAATTAATTTTTTAAAAATACAGGAAGTTTTGGGGCAGAAAAAATTGAAGCTAGGCAGCGCGGATTGAAATTGCAGCAATCTTCATTTACAAAACTCAAAACTGAACAAGAGGCTGCAACTCGGCCAGCTTTTGTGGCTCTTTTAAAATTAAAAAATGGCAAACCATTCACCGATGGAGAAATGATCAAAGAATGCATAATTGCAGTAGCCGAAGAAATGTGCCCTGAAAAGGTAAATTTATTAAAAAAAAGTCAGTATGTCAGCAAACACTGTGGCTCGAAGGGTAGAAAACATCGCTGAAAAAAAAATCCTCTCAACTGTTCGACAAAAAAAGGGCATTTTGAGTGGTTTTCTTTTTGGCCTTGATGAGTCAACGGATGTGTCAGATACTGCTCAGGTGTTGATTTATATTCGAGGAGTAGATAAAAGCTATGAAGTGCACGAAGAACTTCTTGGGGATGTATAGTATTCATGGCACAACTACTGGTACAGATATTTTTAAAGGAGTTGAAATGGCCATTAATCAAAAGAACCTTCGATGGAAAAAAAATTTAAAAAATATTACAACCGATGGAGGCAAAAACATGAGTGGGAAAGATAAAGGAGTGGTCGCTCTTGTGTCAAAGGCTGTAGAAAATGACGGTGGTTCAAAACCATTAATCTTACATTGATCATTCATCAACAGTCTTTTGTGCGGAAAATGTTTGGATATGTCTGACGTTCTGAAACCAGTCATATCAACTGTTAATTTTATCAGATCTTTTGGGCTGAATCACCGACAATTCCACAATTTATTGAAGAGATTGGAGAAACTGACTTACCTTATCGTACTGCCGTACGCTGGCTTGGTTGTGGGAAAGTCCTTCAGCGCTTTTTTGAACTTCGAGCAGTGATCGAAATTTTTTTGAATGAATAGCATTGCCCTTACTGAATTACAAAACAACGCATGGCTGTGGAAGTTAGCATTCTATGTTGATTTGAAAAAAACATGTGAACGAACTGAATTTGGGATTGCAAAGAGAAAACCAGCATCTTCCTGATTTATACACTAATATCAAATCATTCCGGAAGAAATTGAGACTGTTTCAATCACAACTACGAAGTAAATGTTTTTCACATTTTAAAACATGTGAAATATTCAGCCACACTACTGAGACTAGGTTTCCTATCGATTTTGCAATCGAAACTTTGAGTGCTTTGAAGATAAATTTTGATACTCGTTTCTCGGACTTTGATGCCATTGCGAATCAAATTAAGATTTTTCAGAATCCTTTTGATACTGACATTGAAACCCTAGCCCCGGAACTTCAAATGGAAATGATTGATCTACAATGCAGTGATATAATTAAGAACAAATATCAAAACTCATCTTTGTTGGAATTTTATAAGAGTCTTCCACTGACACAATTTGATAATTTGCATAAATTTGCTCGTGGTCTGTTTTCTGTTTTTGGTACTACTTATTTGTGTGAGAAAACCTTCTCCAAAATGAAGTACACAAAAAATGTTTACAGATCGAAATTAACTGATGAGCATCTTAAATCTCTTTTAATAATTGGTACAAGTAAAATTAGTCCACAACTACAAACTATTGTCAGTGGAAAATCCAATTACATAAATCTCATTAGTATTTCATATGTCATTAGGTTTGTTATAAGTTATGTGATTATTTAAAATGTATAAAATGTTAGTTGGATTCATTTCAATAATTTGTTAGTTATTATATACTGAAGTTAAATTTTCTGCATATTATACATGTCTTTACTCATTACAATTATGTGTTTCTTTATCCAACTTATCACAAAAACAATAACAATAAGCCTACAAGAATGTTATAAGTTAGCGGAGTTAGCCCATGACCATATCAATGTAGATGTCATTAATAATTAGAATGAAGAGACTTTGTATTTCGTGAAAATTTGCACGAAATACAAAGTCTCTTCATTTCCTAAATTCTTACGTGCACACAGCCACAACCAAGTTTCATTTATATTAATAATTATTCAACATAAAATTAGAATACTTCAGTAAACTAAATTTAATTTGCTATAAAAATTATTTGTTCTCTAAAAGGAGTTCTCAAGTATGCTAGCTCTCCGCGGGCCGGACAAAATCTGTCCGCGGGCCGGATGTGGCCCTCGGGCCGTAGTTTGGAGACCCCTGCTTTAAGGTATACATATGTAGGTAAATTGAGTTTAGTGGTTCTATTAATAATGGTTGTTTTTCAATAAATTAAAAACCTTACTATACGGGGTGAATTTTGTGTTAATATGTCGATTAACGATTTCATATATTTTCACGAAATTTTGGTGACGTAGTAAGTTGACATTTTTCCTACACGCCCTTTTAAGCGGAGAGGGGTAATATTGGTATTTCAAATAAAAATCTGTGTTTTTTTGTTTTAAAATACTAACCTACGTAAAAAATTGGGTCTGTGTGCAAAAAAAATTGCTCTACTTGTTATGCCAGCCATTACTTTCTTCTTCATAAAACCCTACAGAAAAAAAGTCAATTGAAGTCAAATCAAGCTAATAATTGACTCCAACACTTTTTCTAATTCACCTTTTTTTTAATATTTGATCTAAATTGTTACGGGCCTGTATCGCATAATCACCTAATAAAATCATTCCTGGCCAACGTACGGTGATGCGTCATTTTCGAGGACAGACTTTATTGGTCCGCATTTTTTTAAAGGAAATTTAAATGGAAAAGTGCATAAACATACACATAAATCCTGACATATGGTTTCAGTGGAACGGAGCTTCACCCCATATTTCGATATAGGTCCATACTTTAGATAAAATATTTATGGAAATAGGTTGATTGCTCGAGGTGTTTGTCAAAAAAGAGTATAAAAGTTGTTGGAAGTTGAATTTTCACAACTTTTTAGGCATAATGGACGAAATTATATAATCATCATAATTTCGTAACCAATTAAGCAATTAATTTTTTTTTTGCACACCACCTCCTTTTTTACATAAATTCGTACTTTAAAATAAAAACCACAAAATTTAATTTGAAATGCCTAAGTTTCCCACTCAAAAGAGGGTGGCGCAGGTGGATCAGGCGCGTGCTGGCCCATAGGAGTACCGGAAGTTCCTGGTGGGCCCTTGTAAGTTTGCTTCGAAGGGCCTCATAAACCTAAGACCTAGTTAAATACAAACATGCATACGTAGTTTCCTTCAACAGAAAAATCCAAAAGCCTTGTTTCTGATGACCTGCGGACCTGTTGAAATTTGTTAAAAAGTTTTTCTATTCGTCAATATTGTTCCGCGATGCCTTATGGGCTCTGCAAGTAATGAATAGTTTTCTCGACAAATTTGGCTATGGAAATAAAGATTTAAAATTGTTTAATGCAGAAAGTTAATTATATTTATTATTTGCCTTTAAACAAAAAAGTTTTTAATTAGAATTGCAAAACAATTTAGTTTAAAACTCTGCAATTACCAGCAAAGCTTATTTCTTTTCTTAAAGTACATTATAAAAAAACTTTAAAAATAAGACCGAAATGAATAAACGAACAAGCCTTTCCAAAGCAAACAATAGAAGAACAATGTAAGAATAAATTGGCTCCCTTAGTCTTATTTACTCCGGGGTATTTTGTACAAATTGAGCTCTGAAAATCCTAAAACGAAATAACAAAATGCCGTAATACGTTTCCGGAAATGTATTGTTCTGTCGATAAACTGAGGGCCAGTGGAGATTTCATTATTTCGAAAATGAAAAATAGACTTGTAAGAATAACAAATTTTCGTACAATAAAATTTAGCACTGCTTCAATATTATCAGGTTCAGTTTAATATCTTGTTATTTCATATAACTGAGTACAAAATAGGTTAAAATAAATAATCTTTAATGTTAAGTTTTAAACTATTAATACTTAAATTATAAACAATAAAGAAGTGCCTTCATTACAATATGTTTTATATAACCGTAAAACAACTAAAAAATATAAAATAACATTTTTTTTATTGGTACCTATCTTGCTTAATTAAACTACGCCTGAGCCTGTTTAAATCCAACTTTTAAACACGCGCTTGCTTTAAAGGTTACCATGGTACATCAATCAAAAACACAAGAAATGTGAAGTCTAAGATAAGTCCAGGAAACGAATCATTTTGCCTCTCGATTTTTTTCAAAATGCATGACTTGAAATTTTGACAGTGGGTAGCGACTACAGGCGACTATTCCAAGGATCAAAATTTATATCATGCCGAAAGCCGCCTTTACCTCGGGGCGGGGCGGTTGCCAAACCATCTCGGGGTTAAAAAATTTTTTGTTATATTTTGACGACAGAAATCGATAGAAAAATGATTTCCAAGCAAAAAATGTTTCATGCATTTTTTTTGTAAAATGCATACTTTTCGAGTTATTAGCGATCGAAAGTCGGAATTTGTCGTCGATAAAATCAACGTTTTTAATCGTTTTTTTGGAAATAACTTGATAAGTATTCATTTTATCAAAAAACTTTTAAAAACAAAATTGTAGCTTAAAAAAAACGAATAAAATGTTTTTTTTTGTAATTGCTGTGGGACCAATACAAACCAAGGTGTTGTTTGTTAAAGGTTAGCTGTTGTAAACACAAAATTTCAGTTTTAAAGGCAAATAACGCAAAATCTAAGTATTTTTTGAAAAAAATAAATAATAATTTTGTTGAAGCATTTGCAAGGACGTTTCTTAAAAAAGAAAGGTATATATCATAAAAAGTAAGTGAGTTATGATTAAAATAAGGTTAGACCAAAATTTTTTAAGTGCAAAAATCTTCAAAAACAGCCCCCTAACTACCACTCTAATTAAAATGAGTGTTAAGTCTCTTTACCTTTGTATCATAAATACATTTTAAAATGTTTACCGATTTAAATTGATTAATTTAAAAAAATAAAGCTGCAAGTGAAAGTCGCATTTCAGAATTTTAATAAAAAAATTTCTTTAAAATAACTCAAAAACTAAGGGAGATACGTAAAAATTACTAGAGTACTAAATTGTAGCTTTTTAAATTACAAACATTTTAATTTTTTAAAATTTACCGTATGATGAGAATTAAGTGAGATATAAATGTTTAAATGGGTGTGAATAGACGAGCACTTCCTTGTTTCAGCCCTTTTAACTCACCCCTTTAACAAAGTTAGGGATTTAAATAGTTTTAATATATAGCCATCCCAACTTGAAAAAGCCAACAAAATGGTTCTTTAAAGAACTTTTTATCACAAAAACTAAAGGAGTTATGCCTAAAAAACAATTTTTTGGAGCATTTTAAAAGCGATTCGATGCATTTTTGGCATTGTCATATTGTAAGGGGAGAAATTAAAAAATTAAATTAGTAATACTTTTGAGCTGTCAGATCTTTTAATTACTCTGTGGCAATATGTTAATTTTTCTGGGGTAACTATTTTTTTTTAATAAATCATTATAAGGGTTGATTTTTAAGGGTTGGAATATATTAAATAATGGTTTAAAAAATTAAATACCTATTTTTTAATTTATATGAGCCTAATTTTTTGTGACTTAGGCTTTAATATGAAAGTTTTGAAAGTTTTTGCAATAAGGGTTAGTTTTCACCCCTAAAAATTAAAAGCGACATTTAGCATAATGAAGATTTTAAAGAGGAGGCTAAGTTAGGCTTAATCTCAAATTTCCATGCAAAACACTGTGATAATATATTAATTTTTGGGGTAAATATATATTTTTTAGATCAAAATAGGGGTTCATTTTAAAGGGCTGAAAAATTTTAAATAATGTCTCAAAGAAACAAAATACTACTTTTTTAACTAACTTGAGTCAATTTTTTTATGTTAAGCTTTAATGTATAGTTTTCTAGGTTTTAGCAATAAAGGGTAGTTTTCACCCCTAAAAAATAAAGAGCGCAAATCTGCATAATATAAATTTTAAAGAGGAGGGTAAGTTAAGCCTAATCCTATATTTTTATGCAAATCTATGCATTTTGAAAAAATTGCGAGATTTTGCACTTTTTATAGCTTCGTTTTCTGGATTAGATGACATTGCCAACCTTAAACCTCGAATTTTGGCACATGTCAGGCATCTTAAAGAAAAAAAAATGTTGATCTGACATTTTTTTTTTAAATCTTTATGACAGCTCACGAAGGATTATTATATATGTATATTATATCCTACGGATTATATATACATATATAAACCTAAGTACCAAAGTACCGTGAGTGCCGGGTTTTTCGGTGTTTAACCCATTTCTTCCCAGTTGTTCCGTCAACGTTGTCCAAGCACTGAAACATGCAAATGTTGCATTTCACATCACCTTTTAGACAACGCGCTAGTGCCACCACGGACGTTATTTTTAAATAACTACTACCTAACAGTGTCTCTCCGGCACTGGGACCACTACGCTACCGGAGACACAATGAGTACTTTATAACTTTATAACGTCAAATAAAAAATACCTATAACAAATGTTTCAAAAGCTTAAAAAAAAGTAACACAAATTATTCGTAGATAACTGGTTTTTAAAACACTCTATTTTGAGAAATCCGGATACGCCGCGCCGTCGTGGTCAAAAAATCCCGCATGTTTTAAAGACCTTAATATCCACTTATACTTTAATATACTATTATATATACAACAGTTCCTGTTTGACCTCCGATCAGTGAAGTGCTCGCGATAAAAAAAACTACATAGTTTTTTCCGGGAAGGCGGCTGAAGATGCTGTATCAACAGCTTTTATCATCGGGGATCAAGGAGAAACTCAAGCCAAACGATGGAGTCCTTCTTCTGGGGCTAAGGGCTGTGAACGAAGATTCCTATACCTGTTCCTTTCTAAGGACCCCACGCACGAGGAATTTTCCTAATGGCGGAAGATGGTTGTGCGCTCAGCAGAGAGGGGCAGTACTGACAGAAAACGGTTATGCGTGATACCAGAAGCAGTCCTTGGTCGGACCGCCATTGTTTGTGCCCTGGATCGATATTTTTTTTTTGTGCTAAGAACTCGATTTTTGGAAAAGTTTGGAATTTCTGGGGGTTACAGAGCCCGACGATCTAGAAGTTCCACCTACAAAGCTCGGGAAAGCTCACGTTGGCAACAATGTGTGTCTGGAACAGGAAGAGCTGGCGATTGCCGTGCAGCAAAGCCATACCGGTGGTATAAAAGCCCCCATTCAAGCAGTTCAAAAGTTCATTATATATACAACATATTAACCAAAAAAAAAAAACAAATTATAAGTAGGTACAAAATAAATTATGGGTCTACAATTTTTTTTGTAGTCTGTCCCAGCAAAGCCATCTAATGTTAAACATAATCAAAATAGAAACGAAATATTCGTTACAAAATGGAGCGGAAAAAACATTTTACTTGACAACCATATATTTTTTTAATTTTTGACGGGTATTTTTTATAAGTTTTTGTTAATTAATTTAGGGTATATATAGAAAATACTATTTTATATTTTTGGGTGAATTTGTTAAATTACGTTTTTTTTTGTAATTTTTGGTTTCAGGTAAAAACTGATTTTTTTTATAAGTAATAATAGTTTTGTTGTAAATATTTAAAAATTTTAATGATGAAATGCTCACATGCACTATTATGTAACCAAGGTTTTGAGATAATTTCCCTTTGACACCACATACGTAGCTCGTATCAATAAGCCAGGCCGTTACACTCGCATGTATTAGTTCATAAAAACTATTGATACGATTTTAATAAAATCTTTACTGTTCCCTAAGTTAAAGCAAATTTAAACCAATAAAAAAGAATGGTCACAATTCGATTAATAGTTTCGAAAAAAATGCGTGGCCAAACATACATACAAACATACATACACCTATAAAATTTTGTATGTTTGTTTGAAAGCCCTAATAGATAATCATAGCGTGTAAATATTTTACAATTTCAATAATATTTAAAAATTCTTTTATTTTTCTGGGGTTATTTTAGTGAAAAAAAATCTTTTCTTCAGAATAATGAAAAGATATATTTATTTTAAATTCTACATAAATTTAAATTATTAGTAAATTGTGAACGGAACGTCTATCCTTGCGACTATATAACTAAAAACATACAAATATTTTATTATTTCTTTAAATAAATAAACCTAATGAAAATATAAAAGATGAAATTTTTTTTTTAAATGGGTGTTAATAAAAGAAAAGATTATTAAAAAATAATATTTAAATTTACTTACAAATATGAAGGGACACCTACACGTCGACATGTTTCGATGATTCTCGTCAGGGTACATCCATATTTATTAAAAAAATAATTAATTCTAGAAAAAATTTACTTAGAAATGGGGAAAACTATTATTTTACCGAAAAGTATGCACATACACATAAAAATTAAAAATTTTTTAGCCACATAAGGAAATATTTGTTTTATTCTGGAGAAAAGCCAAATAACTTTTTTCACTAAAATAATCCCAGAAAGATCAAATAATTTTTATACATTTTCTTATGTGGCTAAAATAAGTTTAATCTTTATAGGTATGTGTATACCTTTAAACAATAAAATAAAATGTAAACGTCAAGAGTTTTATCAAAGAGACACTAAGATTATCATTTTATTAGTAATTTCTTTTAGCTAAAGTAATAAGAGTTATCCCCATTTCTAAGTAATTTTTTTTTAAATTAATTAATTTTTTAACAAATATGGATATACTCTGATGAGATATTTGTTAGTAAATAAAATTTTATTTCTTTTTAATATTTTTTTTATTAATACCCATTTAAAAATATTTTACGTCTTTTATATTTTAAGTAGGTTCATTTATTTAAAGAAATATTAAAATATTTGAATGTTTTTAGTTATATTGTCGCAAGGGTAGACTTTTCCTTAACAATTTATTAAAAATTTAGATATATATGTAGACATTAAAATAGATATATGTCTTTTATCTATTCTGGAAAAAAGGAAAATAATTTAATTCCAATAATATTACATATATACGTGTCGAATTGATAACCTGCTTTTTTCGCTGCCGTTAAGAAATTCGTAAATAATATTAATAACTTAATAAGTAGGCCATATAATTACACCCAAAATTTTTGGAAGGAAACAAGACTTTTTTTTAGAAAAGTGGCTATAGATTTTGAGCGCAGAAACAACACAACCAGCAACATACTAAAATGATTGTAAAGAAAAACAAATTTAAATCCCCCTCTTTAACCCACTCGAAATACAGTTTCCGGGATATCCATACTTTGCCTAGAATTTATAGCACACTGAATATCATATAATTTTGTATGGTGCACTTTATTTTGCTTTGATCTTTATTTATTTACGAATTGGATTATTAAGCTAGCTATTTTAACGCATACACTTTTTCTTTAACTAAGAAAGCAATAACCTGTGGCGTAGCTACCGGGTGGGCAAGGCCCTTCGGCGCCAAGGAAAAAAAGGCGCCGCCGCTCCGATTTTTCTTAATAATTAACTTAACTGATTTTTTAAATAAAATAAATTATAAAACAATTACAGTTAAAAATATTGGCGTTTTTTTATCAATTGTGCACCTTTTGTCTCGATATGATAACGTTTTAAAAAAAAATTGGAGCATCCTTCGGGCTTAATAAAATTTTTAAGTCCTACTGAGCAAAATAAATTTATTAACCTGTTGGGACTCGATGTTGAAAATAAAATTTTTGACGAGACACTTCACAAGATATTTCTAAAATAGAGCAGTTGAGCGTAATATTTCGGTATGTTGTTTAAAAAAATGAAATAATTTAAGTTGAATGTAAAGAATATTTTACAGGGCTTTATCTGTAGTTCATGACAGAAGTTCGGAAGGTTTAAAAAATTATATTGTGAATTTATTTGAACAAAAAAGACTAACGTTTCAACTCTGTAGAGGACAGGGATATGACGGCGCTGCTGTTACGAGCGGTGCTTATAATGGGTTACAAGCCAAAATTGTTAAAATGGAAAAAAATAAATCTAGGCATTAACGATGCTGTGAGTAATGTTGCAGACGCAAAACAATTTTTTGGCACTGTCGGCCACGCATATATTTTTTTCCTGCCAGTCTTATTACTTCAAGATTGTCCATTAAGCAAAATTTCGTTAAACTGGTTAAATCCGACAAGATGGTTATCGAGGGATGCTGCTTTAGAATCTCTAAGATATAATTTAACAAATGTCATAAAATCGCTCACGGAAATTACATTAGAAAGCAAGAATAAAGATAAACAATCTGAAGCAATTGGAGTGAAAAAAGTAGGAAAATTTAAAATTTTTGATTTTCTTAGGTTTATTTTCCAAGATCCTTAATTGTTTAAACCATGTTTCCAAAGCACTACAAAGTGAAACCACAACTAACCACAACTAATATTGCCGAGGCATCTATTTTATTTAAGAATGCCTATTTAGAGTTCTGCAAGCTTTGTAATAATTATGAAGACATTAAATTCGAGGTTTTAGAGCTTTTAAAAAGTTGGGGAGTAGAAGCAGCTTTTACAGAAAAGCGCATCAAAGTAACAAAAAAATTTTTCGATGAAATGAGTAACGATTTAAAATTATCAGAAGAAGAAATATTTTAAAAAATTACCATAAACAGTATTTTAGATACCACTTCTTCGCGATTAAAAAATAGACTTCTAAGTTTTAAAAACATTGTGGCTAAATTTAATTTTTTTAACCTTCCCTAAGTAATTGTGAGATTTATAAGCAAGCCAGAATACTACAAGGCAAAATATGCAAATGATGGAACTGCAAAATTTGCAAGAGAAATGTTAAATTTTCGTTTTGCATTTAGATCAAATTAAAAAAGTTTAAATACGTGATGGATTTATTTTTTTTACATCAAACCACTGTTTTAAATTTTCTTACGTTTGCACTGCACTCCTACTGTTTTTAACACTTTCTGTTACATCAGATTCTGCCGAAAGATCGTTTTCGAAGCTTAATGTCATAAAAAATTATTTAAGAAGTACCATTAGGCAGACAAGGCTAAATAGCCTAGCATTGATATTGCTATGTATTGTTGTATTGAAAATGAGTTTTTCCCAAAATATTAACTTTGATCAAATAGTCGATCAATTTGCGTTGATTGAAAATCCAAAAAAGACGCTATAACGTTTCATTAGGTTTGAAGATTTTTAAGATTAGATAAAAAAATACGTTTAATATTCTGTTACATTATTTTTTAATTTACTTGGGTACCTATTACACAAAATATAAGTTAATTTTAGTCCTGAAATCTACCCGTCTACTATGCTATTATTTTTGACAAAATATTGACATTAAATACTGTTAGAATGCTTAAAAAAGGGGCGTGGCACCCAAAAATTTTTTGCTTCGTTGTTGGGCTCCATCAAATGGGTTTGCCCAACGGCGCCGATGATCCTAGCTAAGCCACTGGCAATAACATAATTTTATTGGCCTCGACCTAAGAAAATACTTTTTGTATGTTATACGAGTATCGACACTGGTATTACGTGACACGGCATCTTTTCCGTAGTAAATTTTCTTAAGAATTCTAATATCTTTTCCCTAGAAATCAAATTAAATGGGGGAAAAAGCAATATCCGTTCGATAAAATTATGATTAATATTTTATGGCACTCGTGCTGCAAAACGAAATTGGAACGAGAAAACTAAGAAGTTATTGATACATTAAAAGTACACCAATTTATTACGCATATTTTTATGGTATATACCATGTTTTAATGTTTATTAGTATATTTTTAAAAATAATAATGCATATGCAAAAAATGTTTTCTACAAACGTATTAAAAATGTAATTTTTAACACTATTTAGATGCCTTAAAAATGTTATTTTAGAGCACTAGTGCCTTAAAGTAACATTTTAAAGCACTAGTGTTAAAAGTGAAATGTCAAATTTTAAAAGGTAACGTTAACCTTTATTTATTGACTAACATTAATATTAATTGTACAGTTAGATTTCCCGGGCAGTAAATTAAGCGTTGCTCTACTGGCCGCTAAAACGAGCTAAAACTGACACGAAGTATCAAATTTAAAGTGAACATGCCGTAACCAACCAGCATCAACAATAGTTGTTAGAATTCATTAATAATGCCAACTTCAAAATTTTTATATACGATGAAACTATGTCTTCCAATTTTTGAATAATTTAATATTTAACGGCATACTTGCGTTTGTAGAAAAAATATTGTATGCTATTTGTGTTAAAAGTACGTTGCAAGGGACTCATGTGAGTTGCAGAACTTTCACATTCGTGCCTTAAAATTGTACTTTTAACACTAATATCATAAATAACTTTTAGTTTTAATTTTATTATTAAGCTTTAACATTAGCTTTCATAATAAAAAAAAATAATAAATTTAAGGCAAAAATTATCCTAAATACATAATAATGTTTAGTGTTGCCAATATAAAGTCATCTTAGAATAAGCATACCCGGTGTTCTATTCATTTGCGTTCTATCAGCCACTGGCACCATAGCTGGACTATTACTATTGGTGTTGTATTGAATTTTTTTTCAGTGGAAATATTTCTATGGAAATGGAAATATTAAAATTTTGGAAATAATAAAATATAAAATTTGGAAATTAACTCGTTTCTCAAAATATCCGGCCAAATCTGACCATTTATGGTATTACCCAGGACTTAGGCATTGAAATTCTTGAACACATGTAAATTGGTTCACAAAAAAAAAAAACGAAAATTGGTTCCCAACCTTTTTGGTCGCACTGACGGCTTATATGTAAATTGGTTCGCAACATATTAAAATTTACGGTACCTGACTATCGAATAAGCAATAAAATAGGAGTGTGTGAGTGTTTATAAATTTGTTTATTGCACAAAGTATAACATAGAACTTTATAGTTATTTTAAAAATAAAAATATATTACAATTAACAGTTATTATTCCACAGCACAGTGGAAAGAAACACATTTAAAGAAATGAAGTCGATTAATTTTATTTTTTTTATAACATTCTAACATTTTTGTCAGAAATTTTTGGCGTTTTTTTACTTTACTAGTATGATCTGAGCAGTAATATTGGCCCTTTGTAATTTCACATAAGTGTCCACTTGCATTTCTTTAGGTGGTTTTTCCAAAAAAATAAAAATGTTTTGGTGTGATTTATAAAAAGATGAATTGAAGTGACTGTGAAAGAACTCACAGGCTTTAGTTGTGCGTGTAAGTTCAGCTGAGTTGTGAGCCCAAAGGGAAGGTGGAAAGAGAAAATCTTGTGTTATATATTACATATTTCTGTATTTTTCTATACCACGATTGGAAAAGATAAAATCGACATCCGATTATTTGTGCCGAAGGAAAAACTTGTTCGGCTGCTTTGTGAATGGCTTTCTTAAAATCGATAATAATATTTAAATTTTTTAACGTGATACCATTCTCTTTACAAATATTTGTTATTGACTATTGAATTGAAAAGGTTTTTATATGTTTCTGTGCGTTTATTAGGTTACAATAAAAAAATTAGTGGAATGTAATGCCCGTTAAAATAACCATGTAAAGTAAAAAACTGACAAAAAACTGCGCACATTAATTAAACATTTGTAGATTAGTTTTACACAAAAATATAAAAGTTTGTTTAATTCTATTACTCATAATTATAAACTGCTGTATATGTTTTGTAACAGTTATATTATCACCTTCACCCAAAGTTAGTAGGAATGATTTATACTTTTTATTTGTACAAATCCACCGCTTGTCACCATTTTTTAAAGGCTTTTGGAAACCATATTATTAATTATTTATTACTAATAACTGTTTTCCTTGTTTACTCACAATTATTTCTGGATTCATGGCGAAAATGCAACACAACTGTGAATTTAAATACGTGACACACAAGTGACACCAAAAAATGCAAAATTGTTAATAAGGAAATCAAACCTCCCCCCCATATAAACCCTTCCAGGTAATTAGTGTCCACCTGTTTGGGCTATTACCTGTTTACCAGGAACCAATATACCTACGACCTTTTTGGGCTTGGGAACCAATTTACATATTAATGTTAAGGCCTTTATGACCGCTTTTCAAATCGGGAACCAATTTACCAACACCCCAATTCTTAAATATGATGTTTTAATATTTTATGCAGCTATAAACAAAATTATTTTGCTAAATAAAATTTCCGTTAACCTACATATTATTTTTAGTTAAAATTTACGGAGCTTAAGGATAACAAGAATAGTGATGGCAATCCCTAATAATTTTTTATGATAAGAAATTAAAAAAAATAACAATATATTAATTTATATCTTTTTTTCTTACGCCAATTCAATTTTGTTTGCATTACAATATAATACATACCAAAAATAAAATAAAAATAATTTATAATAATAAAAATATTGTGATAAATAGGGCCCGGATTTCGGAACGAGCTTGTTCCCTATACATTTTTTATTTCTGATAAATTCATTGGCGTGCGTATTAAGAAAATATTAAATATAAATAAATTTAAAAAAAATGTGAAATAAAAACATAACAGGAGTGTTTTACAATTTATTTGCATTACATAATATAACTAACGTCTTTTCAAAGTTGGTTTCGGTAAAATTGGTTCTTTTATAATTTAAAATATGTCTAAGTCTAAAAAAGCTCCTTTTAACATCACAGCTTGTAACCGGAGTAAATCGAAAATGATTTTACAAGTCAGTTCTTTTATTTTGTAGTGCCTCAAAAATATGTTTTATTTCCAAAAATCCTGGATTTCTTTCCATGATTTGTTGTACATACAATTTTAATTTGTCACCAATTTCATTAGAGCCAGATTTAAGCTCGTTTATAGGGATTTGAAATACATAAAATGAGGGCAATAGGGGGATATTTTGTTTTTATAACTGTCCAATCACATTCGGAAGATATCCAAAAATTTCAAAAATACATTTTTAATCAGATTTAACATTTGGTGCCTTTATAACTTCTTTTTTTTTTTCACACTTAAAGTATCATCTTGTAAACTGTCGATAACATTTTTTTACCACATTATTATTTATATGGTAATGTGTTAACTGCTGATATCCATATTCCCCCTTGTAATAGCAGGTTGTGGCGGTAATGCGACATTAGGTCACATATCTTTAAATTTCGTAATACGCGCAGGTGACTTAACAAAAACTTTTTTACCTCGATAACTAAAGTATTAATAAGTGGATAAAAGTTACGTACCATTTTGCATATTCTATGTAAAGCATGACCTAAACATGTCAAATGAAGCAATTTGGGAAAATGTTCTTTTAACTGTCTTTCTGCATTTAGCATATATGCAGCACTATCCGAAAGAAACAAAACGCCACTTTTCTAAATAATAATGACTGACAGTAGTAAAGTAATACTTTCTACTACAGATTTTGTTATTGTCTCAGTATTGGTTTTAGAAAGAAATTTACTGTTAATGAAATATGAGTTTTCAGGTTCGTGAAAACTTAAAGGTGCAACTATAATATTAGTAACATATCTTTTCTTGATATCAGTGGTTTCATCGACACTAAACCATAAGTTTTTTCCTTTCAGATTGTGTCGTATTTTGTCCATAGATTTTAAAATGGACCTTATCAACATAGTTTCATGCAGAGTTGATTCGTCTGGTACTTTTCTGTGGTAGTATTTTTTCCATAAATGTTCTCGTGGACCAATAATTAATTTTATGAAGAAGAATATCAGCTGCAATAAAAGCTTTACACAAATCCATGCAGAAGTCTGCGTTTGATTCATAATGTTCTCGTTCTGTAGATTTGGATGTCCCCGGTAAACTTTTCATATTTTTTAAATGTTGTAAACCTTTAATATGTCGTTCAAGTTGATATGGTTTTGTATAAATAAATTAAGAATTATAAATTCTGCACCAAACTCCAACTGCACCATTTTCTTAAGCCAGTCAATAAGCCTGATTTGAAAACCAAGCGTAGGTCAATGCGGATGTCTCTCTTAAAAAACATTAAACTTATTTTGGATTGGTGCGCCAAAAATCTTGTTCAGTTTAATGCCTCTAAAATACAGAGAGGTTAGCTGTCGCGAAAAAAGTCTATCAATGCTCATCCGTTACATTTGTGCGACAAGGTTTTGCAGAACAAAGAGTCATTTATTCTTGTCGGTGTTACTTTTAAGATTAACTGGCACAAACACATTACATCCATAGCCTCAGCAGCTTTAAAAAAGCTTGGATTCCTCTTTCGAGACAAAAAGTATTTTTTTCCAATCTGTATACCCATTATGTATCCCAGATTAGACCTTCTTTAGAATATTGTTCTTATGTCTGTGGAATGGCGTCTCCTACAACTCATTTAGAGAAAAGCTGTTTGTCTTATAAATAACCCCACGCTTACAGAAAAGCTTCGTCCTTTTGCCCACGGACGAGCTGTAGGGGATCTGTCGCTCTTCTTCAGGTATTTTCACAGCTTCTGCTCAGAGGTGTTCCCGTATAATACCTCTTCTGGCAGCTCCCAACGGAGCAACACTTGGTGCAACTTTTATGCATCCTTTTACAGTTTAACTAGAGAGACCCTGAACTTCCTGCTTTCGTAGTTCCTTCATCGCTAAAGTGTCCAGACTCTGGAAACTGCTACCCGCAAAAGGTTTCCCTTCTTCTTCCAGTCTCCAAATATTTAAGTTCCTTGTGAACAAACTTCCTCTCACCACACTTAAGACACCCACGGTACGTTAGTGTTTGGACCACAGCCTTCGTGAACTGTCCAAAGATAAAAAAACACCTCTTTCACTTTCAAATAAAAAAGTAAAATATGGAAGGAGCCACTCCAACTCCATTTTTTTAACTTGCACTTATTATTTATTGGCCTGTAAGCGACTTACACCTGTTTAAATATAACAAATTATTTTGACACAAATATAATATGATTTACCCTATGTAACGGAACTGGTTTTTACGAGTTCACAACACATAGGCCCGGAGAGTTTTCGTACTGCACTTGGAGAGTTGCATTTCCCTAATAGAGGTGCAATCAAATATTTGTAAATTTATAATGACAAAACGTCTATTTTAATTTTAATTTATTTCATATGATTTATATAAAAGCATTATAAAATATCATAGTTTAATTCTTTTCTTGTTACAAAAACTCCTCTGAATTTTTTACTATTGCCACGGCTTTTGTACTATTTTACAAGAAATCACACCGAATAAAAATACCAAAATAAAAAACATAAATACCATAGGAAGTTAAATTATTTACTGCATTTTTATTTGGTATATTCTATATCATTTTAGGCTCGAAATTGTAATGGTTTTTTATCGATGTCCGGTCTCTAGTGATAAACATAAAAACCATTTTTAACAAAAAAAACTTCCACATATAACTATACTAATTATAATTATAAATTGAATTGAGGTATTTACTTCTTCCTCGCTTTAGTTTAAGCAAATTCATTGATTATTGAATTTACATCTATTCTTTCTAAATAATCCGGTTCTATGAAATCTTGATTCTATGAAATGTTAACGACTTTTTTCAAAGACGGGACAAATAATTACAGATCGTTGAAATATAATACATTCAAAGAAGGCAAGCATACCCATATTTTTGAATTCAAATAAAAACTTTAAGTTTTTGTAAGTACTTAGAATTTCCGAATTCTTTGTTGTATTTTTAATCAATTATTTTTATGTTTACTTTTGCTGACTTTTCTTTGTTTAGTTAATTTGTTTGTTTTTTTGTAAATAAATAAATAAAATAAAATATTGGTATTTTTAGTCTTTTTGTAATAATGTAGTTTGTAATTTAGGCATATTTTAAAATTCCTCATCTTTACGTTCATATTACCCCTTATGGCCCTGGTATAACCTATGAGTAACTTTCATTAAATGTTTAGTTTTTTCAGTTTTGTAATTTTTATTTCTATATTTCCAATATTTCCATATATTTCCAACGTTTCCTGATATATTTCCGGAAATATTTTCATTTATAGATTTCCGAAAATGTTCCAAAACTGATTATTACTGGATACTGGATCCTGCTCTGTTTATGGCGCTGCTGCAAGGCAGTTTGCCAGCTCTCTCCGTTCCAGACACACGTTGTAGTCAACGTGAGCTTTTCCGAGCTTTGTAGGTGGAACTTCTGGATCGTCGGGCTCTGTAACCCCCAGACATTCCGAACTTTTCCAAAACTTGAATTTTTAGCAAAAAAAATTATCAATGCAGGGCACAAACAATGGCGGTCCGACCAAGGACTGCTTCTGGTATCACGCATAATCGTTTTCTGTCAGTACTGCCCCTCCCTGCTGAGCGCGCAACCATCTTCCGCCATTAGGAAAATCCTCGTGCGTGGGGCCCTCAGAAAGGAACAGGTATAGGAATCTTCGTTCACAGCGCTTAGCCCCAGAAGAAGGACTCCATCGCATCGTTTTTCTGGAGTTTCTCCTTGATCTCCGATGGTAAAAGCTGTTGATACATCACCTTCAGCCGCCTTCCCGGAAAAAACTATGTAGTTTTTTATCGCGAGTACTTCACTGATCGGAGGTCAAACAGGAACTGACGGATTATTACAATAAAAGATAGATATGAAAGTGGGGTTAGAATACACGTGCTTCAAATTACGCTCAGGACAGCCATCTTTCGGTGAAGGGCCTAATATAAAAAGATATAAAAATATTAATTTTGATGCGCAACTACTAATAAGCGGTGTTTAGTGGTAAATATGCGTTTTAATCTAATATTAAAATGTTTAGTTATTTCTCGAATATATTTTTAATAATCAAATACTTAAAATGTTCCTAATTTTTTTTAAGATTATATACTTTTTGTTAGTATGTTTTTTTTCGTTAAACTAAATATAGAAGTCCTGATAATCAGTTTTAGTATAATTTTTTTGCCTTTTGATAAAAAAAAAAAATAGACTTTGGAAGTAAATTACAGCTTCTTTTTTATTGCTAAAACTACCCTGATTTTTACTTATTAACGATTACGAAATAGATGTGAATATAAAATAATAATTTTAGTGGATTATTTGCCTATTGTGGTTAGTTGTGGTCAGTTGTAGTAACTTGTCTAGATAAAATGGTATATAAATATTTTTAATAAGACGAAAAATAAAGAATAATTTGATTTTAACCAAAAATTTCTGTATAAAAGGGGAAAAATAAGGTTTTATTCATGTAATTTTTTCCAATTTTTTTTGTTTTAAACAATTTGTTTTATTTTCTTAATAAATATAATCGGAAAAGCAAAAACTAGATTCTTTGTAATAAAATTATAAGTATTTTAATCAATTTTTTTAGATAAAAAGATTAATTTAGTATCCTTTATTCATTTGTTTTGGTTTTTAGAATTGATTTCTAACTAACCATCATTAAAAGTAAACAATTTTAGAAAAATTTTTTGATTTTGGGTAACTTAAACTCTATTTATTATTATATTTTGTTCTCCAAGTCACTTGCTGTTAAAAAATTATAATTTTCTTGAATTGTTTGCTAATTTTTATATTGGCAAATAATAAAAACACTAAAAATTTAGGATAAGACTTTAATTTTTTAAATAAGTAATTTTTTTATTTATTATTTTTTCAATTTAAACAAAGCATTTTGGGTTAATAACTTAAAATTATTAAGCAGAGACTGGGCTATTTCCTTGAATATATCTTTTAACTTCTCATGCCCCCATTTCCAATTACTATTTATGTAATTATATATCTTATGACCGGATTTGTCAAATAGCGGCCCAAATTATCAGGTAAGTTAAAATAATAGCCAAATTGCGCCCTCAAAAAATCCCAGTTAATAACTGATTACCCAAACAGGGTGCAGTTTTGTGGCCCGTAATAAACACTATACTGAAAAGGGCTTTTTATTTTCCCCGCTTATATTTTAGACGTGATAAATCACTAAATAATCAAATTAAATTTATTCCAAGAATTTTTGAGCATTAATTTTGCCATACCAAAACTGGGAATACTTTATACCTGCCTATTTGGGCCGCAATTTGAATATGCCCCTTATGACCACCAACCTTAATGTAAGAAATAAAAGAGGAGAGTTTTCTTTACAACTGGTATCCATATTGACGTTAATATTTCTAAAATACTGTATCTTTTAATTACTCCATAAAAACACTGAAATAAAATCGACGGTAATAGCAGCATTTCTTCCCATATTCTGCCAATCGAAGTGTGTCAACATGATTTACGACCGGTTACAAAAATCCATCTTTTGTGAAGAGCTAACCGGACCTAATATAATATTTAAAATTTGTCTCTCTTTATACATAAGGTTTTTTGTTTTCCCCAAAAAGTATTAGGTAATCTGTGAGAATCAAATCTTGACAGTGAAAATGTAAAGAAATATATCAGTCATTAGTCATATTACATTTTAGGGTTCCGGAACTTAAAACGAAAAAAAGGAATCCCTAAAACGACCCAAAGTCCACTAATTTTCACACAGGAATATTGTTGCTTTCTTTGACACGACCTACAAAAATTTAATGATTTGGTAGAACTTTAGGCCTTTGTAACGCGCAATAATTTTTAAAGATCAAAGCTTTTTATCAATAAAGGTTATAATAGAGGACCCCTAAAAAAAGGTTTATTTATTTGTATTGCTTTTTTTATTTTTGGTGAAATGTTTATAAAAATATAACTCAATTTCCTTTATTCTTCTTTATACTAAAAAATTTAAATATACTTTTTGTCCTCTTTGATTTAGTGTATAAGATTATTTGTACTTATAAAACAACCCTTATAAGGTCAGTCTTGCATCCGTTAGTATGATTTATTAAATAAGTTAGGTTAATAATAACGAGATTTGCAAAACATCAGTTATCGCATTAAGTTTAAGCACCCTTAAATATATTTTAGCGTGGTATGCTGTTATTTTTTAACTATTTAAATATCATCTTAAATCCAACTTTTATACAATTCATAGTACTTCGACAAAATTAAAATCTTAAAACCAATTTTAAGTTTCTATTCCAGTGTGCCATTTAAAACAATACCAATAGAAAAGTGTTAGTAAAAATAATACCTTGTCAAATACACTCTCTTAATGCAGGTTGGGTGCATATGGTTTTGACGGTTATTGGCGTCACGAATTACATTAGAGTGCCCTTATAGTCGGAGAGTCCATGGCACATGTTTCAATTGTTTGATTTAGGTAGAAATTTCACATAATTATTTTCATAGGATAGATAAGTAAGTAATCAACTGATTGCCTAACCTACCTGGGTACATCAGGCACTGCGCATACAGAAAGTGTGGGCAACTTTTATTTTTATGATTGCCAATTGTTTCCTGCGAAAGTGATTGGCTTTTCGTATTTTTATATATATATATATATATATATATATATATATATATATATATATATATATATATATATTTATATATATATTAATATAATATATATATATATTATATATTAATGACTGAGAGTTTTTATTTTTTTTTATACTAACTAAAAAATTTAAATTATGTAAAAATAATTTTAATTTCTAAATAATTTAACTTCAAAATTTATGTGAAATAGTATGATTTAATAAATTTAAATTATTATTAAAACTTGGATGAATGGATAAACAAAAAGTCATATTAGTATTCGTCACCGTGACAATAGTATATATATATATATATATATATATATATATATATATATATATATATATATGTATATATATATATATATATATATATATATATATATATATATGTATAATGCATAACACAGCCCTAATAACAAAATAAATGACATTCAAAGTTCTTAATGTTTTCATCCATACAATTTACATGCGAAATAGAAAAATCAAATAAATTTTTGATTTAACTCTAATGCAGATATAAAGTAAATAAACCATATAGTTACACTAAAACACTGGTGAACATCCCAATTTAATTTCATCTAAGAATCAAAAAATATTAATTGGGTTTAATGGACCGAGCAATCGCATTAACATCACCCGAATATCCAGAGAGATTTTAAAAAGGTAAATGAGACTTTGAGAAATAATCATTACGCAGAAAAAGCTAATTCAACGGACCAAAACAACGAATACATAAGTTTTATAATAATTTAAACCAAAAAAGACAAGACAACGAAAATTTTAAATACATTGCAATGCCCTATACATAAGAAATGTCAGAAAAAATGAAATATTCTCTAGCTAAACAACAAATTACAGTTTGTCATAAAGCGCAGAATCTCTTAAGCCCTTTATTTACTCCTTTAAAAAGTGTTGTATCAAAAAAGAAAAAATCCAATGTAGTATACTCAATACCTTGTATAAACTGCCAAAATATATTGGTATGACAACCTAGTATTTAGATAGCCGCCTTAATGGTCATAAATACACCAAAAATCCTCAACTGCTTTGCACAAACATGAAAATGAAACACGAATTTAATATTAATACTACAATCTTGACTCAAGACAACAACTACCACAAACAACCAAAGAAATGATACATAAAAAGAGGAAATACAGTAAATGACAAACGGACATCAATAAATTATGTCAAATATACCACAACCTTATTAATTTAGTTTTTAAATAATTATTTTTTAAATTACCTATTATTTTATGACAATCTTTATATAGTACATTAGTGCATATCCTTAAAATTAATACTTCCGTATAGTAAAATAAAAATATATATTAAAAAAGTTATAAAATGGTAAAACGTTTTTATTTCCGGACTTCGCATTCCATACTTACTGCGAGACGGATAATATGCTTGCAAGGTATGTACATTTTTTAATTTTTAATTTTAATGATTAAATATTAAAAAAATTATTGTAAATAATAATTTAAATTTTCACTTTTTAAATTTAGCTTTATTGTTACATATATTTTGTCTCTGATAATAACCGTAAATGTGATTTAAAAAAAATCTAATGTATATACAGGTGGTCTCCATATTTTAACTTATTTTATATTTCTATTTCAGAACATTATATCTTGAAAAAAAATCGTTGGGTGAGACCATGAAGTAAAAATGTCGATTCATCAAATTTAATTGGTTTTCTTACTTTAGGATCGGTATCAATTTTTATGCCTCTTTCCACTGCTCAAAAAAAACCTGTTCTGCAATTGTATTAATGGAAACTGTAGGATTTTTAATAACACTTGCCACTACCATAATTTCTTTCATTTCCTTTTTTGTTTTTTTCTGAGGCACTATCATGTTTATGTTTTCTTGGAGTTAAACAACCAAATGTCAGAAAGTTTTTTATGATTCGGTAAATCAGTGGAAATCGGTGAGTCGGCCTGAGTTAGAAATCAAATTATTAAATAATTCCCCAATTCCCCTAGGACCACGGTGATTCCATTCAATAATTTAAATTATGTCTTCCAGTTCGTAAACATCCATTATTTTTTAACTATTATTAAAAAAAAACATTTTTGGTCAAATAATCGACACAATACAACTATTGCTGTCGAGCGTTCGATACTAAAGAACTATTCTAAAATCAAACGTATTGAATTGTTCGCTGGAAAATTATTGATCGATAAGCAATGCGTGCGGCGTTTTTATGGTACATCAAAATCGTCAGATCGTCCTATGTTCGCAGTGGTCAACGCTTATATATATATATATATATATATATATATATATATATATATATATATATATATATATATATATATATATATAATATATATAATATATATATATATATATATATATAATAAATAATATATATAATATATATTCCATCGTAAATTCTTTATAGTACGAGCAACATGTTTTGTCATGTTGTGACTAGTAATTTTAAAGTAAGAATTAAAATAACATGTGTTGTAAACAAAACAGGAATACGCTAACTTATAAAAAGACTAATATAACAGACCTAAGTTTTTCGGTTTTAGCATAATAAAAAGGCCAAATTAAAGCCCCTAGTATCAGGCACATATTTAATAATGATTTTTTGTATATCATTAATAATCATTATCACAAATTTCTGTTTACTGAGATGTCTAAACTGTTAAAAAGAAATCTAAAGCTGACAAAAATCCTTACAAAAAAAACTGGGAAAAATTTATTTGGTTAAAATTAATAATAAATTACAAAAATCTTATGAACCGAAGAGGATCTATCACTTAATAAGTTTTTTTTTTTAACTTAAGAACATATAAAGGTTCCGCCCGGATATCAAAAATAAAAAGCATATGTTTTTGAGCAATAGTTGTTTCAATTTTAAAGTCTACCAAGGAAAATCAGATTTGGGAGAAAAAGATGGAAAAATCTGTTCTGTCTCAGAGAAAGAGGTATCACTTGTATTTGAACATGTTTATTATAACTCCGTGGAATTGTGCAACGAACTGTTAAAATATACAATTGACATCACTGGTTGAGAGAAGTTGTTAACCAAAATTTGAGAAACGTGAACAAATTGGGAGAAGAACAGGTAAAGTATACGTATCAAAATGATGAGATAAGAGGGACGAGCTTTTAATTTCTACAGGATACCGCACTGCAAAAATATTTACTTTAAATGTACGCCAACCGTTTTCAGGGTATCACTTGAAAACAGTTGGAGATACATACTTACTAACCGAAACGTTGTGTGCCAACTAACAAATAAAAACAATGAAAGCCCAAGATTCTTGTGTTATTAATAATCTTAAATTATTGTAGTTTGTTACAACAGTTATTATATTTCATATAATTACTACTTTACTGCCATAAGTACCTAATTTTGAAATCCCCCTGTGGAAAAAATAATCCAGACATCCTTTTAATTGCACTAAATTTAATAACACCAGACAAGCGTGTGATTTTTAAACCCTCATATGCCTTTCAACTTTCCCCGTTTTAATTTTAGTCTTGTCAAAAATTAAACTCGCTTCACACATTTTAATGCTTCTTTCATTTTAACTCGTTGTCAGCAACTGCGACACTCTGAAGTGACAGACCCGTTCCTACATATAGGATAGAACATGTTTTGTAATACTTGGGGACGGGGCTTATGCCGTATTATTAAAGGCTTTAGAATTTACAATAAAGAAAGTATAGGGCATAACAAAAAGGTTTTTAAAATAGTTGAATTCTGTCACACCAATGTTAGGTCCTACGGATTTTATTGTAAAAATACGGGCTGTTAAACTTTAATTAAACAAGCCATCTTACAAAAATTACACAGGCCCACAAAAAAATAAAAGTTATGTGTGCTGGGTGCCGGACAAAGATTTTCGCATATTTTTTCCGCTAAACATAAATCTGGAATAATTAACAAAAAAAAACAAACAACAAAAACACAAGAATAAAAAAAAAATTTTGGATTTTTTTTTAAACAAACAAACAAGAACAAACCTTCATTCTTGTTCACCTTTTTTGTATGTGTTCTTTGTTTATTTTTCGCGTTATTTTGTGTACATAGCGCGATTAAATATTTGTTCACTCTCGTTTGACCAGTTGGAAAAGTTATGGATGACGACGAACAAAATTTATTTCTCTTTAGGTATGTATACACCGAAAAAACGAATAAAAACAAACATTCGTTCTTGTTCACTTTCTTTGTATGTGTTTTTGGTTTATTATTGGCTTTTTCTGTCTACATAGCGCAACTAAATGTTTGTTTACTCTTGTTCGACTAGTTGAAATAGTTATGGATGACCATAAAAACAAAAATTCTCTTTGATGTACCGACGCCGACGTCCACTGGAACATGTGCGAACAAGAACAAACAAACGTTTGTTCGCCGTTTTAGCTGTCTACACTAAAGAAAAACGTTTGTTCGCTGATGTTTGTTCTTGTTTGTTTTTTTGGTGTGTACAGGGTTTTCATTTATATTTTGACACGCATTTACAACTATAACTAAAAACGATAGAAAAAAACTTCCTATATAAAAGTGTTATAGTTTTTTCTCTATTATCTTTTGAGCATAATGAAAGAAACAAATGAGCATAAAAAAATTAAAAAAAAAAGAATAAGTTAACTTTTTCAAATGGAACACCCTGTATATTTTTTAGAATAAAAGCTTTTTATCCCCTTTTTAAAAATATTTTTAAAGGATTTTTTAAATTTTTAAAAAAATCAATGGAAAATAAAAATCAGCATTGCCTTGGAAAACAAATGACTTGCTTTGTTTATACGTTTTGACAGCACCTTGACACGTCTTGATATTTTGGCGTCGCTTCATTTATATAAAAAAAATACTTAACTATGGGATATACCAAGATCAAAAACACGAAATAATACGTCTTTTCTACGCAAATAATGAAAACATCTCGCAAGTTCGCTATGAATATCACCAACGTTTTCCCGACACGAATACCTTCGAGAAACTCGATAACTTATATTGTTCGTCGGTTAAGAGAAACAAAAAGCGTTAAAAGAAAAACGAGAACAGTGGCTGCAAATGAAGAGCAAGATTTAAATATTTTGCTTCATTTTGAAGGTAAGTTTTATTTTAGGAGTAACAAAAAACAAAATCTAAGCGATATAACTTTTTAGAAAATCCCGAAAGTTCAATTCCTTCCGTTTCAAATTATACAAACAAATGCCTACAAATTTTTGCCAGTTCAAAATTTAACCGACGCTCATAAGATTCAACGACTTAATTATTGTCAAGAAAGATTCGTAATCTTCAAAACGATGGAAATTTTTAAAACATTTTATTTACTGATGAAGCAACTTTCACTAGGGCGGGTATGTATAATAGAAAGAAAAAACATTATTGGGCAACTGAAAACCCTCACAAAATCCGACCTGTTAAGATACAAGGACGTAGGGTCTCTTCATGTTTGGTGTGGCATGTAGGGCAGTAGGTTATTGGACCAATAATTTTGAAGGGCCTCTAACGGGAGATAGGTCTCTGCCTTTTTTAAAATGAGATCGAAAATGTGCTTGAAGACATTCCTCTTCAGCAATACAGAAACATTATCTGGACCAGGATGGGGCACCCCACACAATGTTGCACCAGTATCTTAGCGAAAATACGGAATTTGGATAGGAAGGTATGGCACTATTAGATGGCCGTCCAAAGCCCCGACTTAACCCTCTGGATATATTTTTGTGGGGTTACCTAAAAATAAAATTTATTACGAAAGGCCAGAAATATAAACATACTAAGACAAAAAATTGAAAATGAAATAATGTTACTTAATAGGAATCGGTCCGAATTTGTTTTCAAAGCGATTAATCGTAAGTTGAGGAGAAACATTTTCAAGTGCAGAGAAAAATGGTGGAGGTTAGTCGAAAATTTGTAATTATTTATACTTAAAGTAAGCTGTGCTTAAAGTTCGTTATAAATAAATCATTTGTTTTCCAAGGCAATGCTGATTTTTATTTTCCATTGAAAAAAAATTTTTGGATGAAAAAGAGCTTTATTCTAAATAAAAATATACAGGGTGTTCCATTTGAAAAAAATTAACTATTTATTTTCTTAACTTTTTGATGCTCATTTTGTTTCTTTCATTATGCTCAAAGATAATAAAGAAAAACTATGAAACTTTTATAAAGGAAGTTTTTTCTTCGTTTTTAGTTATGTTGAAATCGTGTCAAAATTAAATGAAAACCCTGTACATAAATTTGATGTACTGACGTCTCTCGAACATGTATGAACAAGAACAAACAAACGTTTGTTCGCTGGATTTTGTTCTTGTTTGTTTTTCGGTGTGTACATACCTTTATAGTTTTATATACATCGACCAAACATTCCTGGTAAAGCTTTCTGGTGAATTTTACCGTATCTTATTTGGTTTTTCTTGATTTTGCGTTTACCCCATTATTTGTTTTCAGAATCTAGAAAAACTTTTGATACCAGAACAAACTTTTAATTTTTTGTTGCTTATTATTTATCTGAATTTCAAAAATTTATCAAAAAAAAAACGAAAAAAAGGGATATTGACTGTTTTTTTTTTTGTTCTATTTAGGCGGATTAACGAATCATTTAAGTAAAATCTAAAAAAAATTTTTTTCGGTGTTAATTTTATTTTAAAAATAAAAATGGGTATTTTTCAAGTTTTTTGTCAAAAATAATTCTACGTGTAAAAACAAATAATTAAAAAAAAAAACAAAATAACCCTTTTTAAATTTTGAATATTTAAAAAAGAATCGAAAAATTGGCATTTTTAATTTTTTTTTAATTATTCTTTTTTTTTTAATAAAAATATTTGACAACTTAAAAAAAAATAATCATGTTGATTTTATATCCCAAAAAAGTGAAGCTACACATCGAAACAATTACCAAAATAGTTAGTAAGTAAGACAGGTATTAGAGAAAAAATGATGCCAAGTGTCAGCCTGTCAGCTAAAACAACTGAGCCCGTGTATCAAAATCGGTCCTTGATGTTAAAAAATGAACGTTGCATCACATGGATTTTGTCCCCGTTAAAAAACATTTTTATTTCTATTAAAATACATTTTATAAAACCGAAATATAGAAAATACATCTTAAAGTGATCCGACTTTCTATTGTATAGCCAAATTAAACAAAGTTTTTATAAATAATAATAAACAAGGCGTTACGTTGAATAAGTCTGATAATACTTGAAGAAACTGAATAAACTAGGCACCAAGAGAGAAAATTTCATCATTTGGAGCTGCCCTATTTTAAAGGCGGACTTACATTGCGCAAATCTTTCTCGTAAATCTGATGCATTCATTAAATCTCGCTTTGTGTATGGTACATTCCAAAATAATTCGTTGATTTCTCGACCGCAATAAAATTTAAATCACAACCCTCAGTGGTAAACCCAGACATAAATAAGTTGCCTGACAAATATTTATTGTGTAGGCACCGCACCTTTTGAAAGGGCACAACTCCTCATTACCTACTAATATCAATAGTTTAGGTTAGCTATTTAAGATGCTCAATAACACACACAAAAATACCCTGACAAATTCTAAACGACTGATAAAATAAGATGAAAATGCTCTGCTTTATATAAAACACCTGCAATTTGCCTTTAACCTACATAATATATCAAGTCCGGACCTACATGCGGGTACCCAAAGTTTATTGGGTTTTACAACTAACAGTAGCAGGTAAAACGAAAAATCAACAAATTATTGTGTAATGTACTATATGTAAGTTTGTCTAGACACTTAAGTCACGATGCGCGAGGACGATACAGGGAGAGGCAGCACTCAGTGGGTTTTTAGTCCGCAGTCAATTAATTTGAATAAAAAATGTGAACCAACTTGTTTTGTCGGATGCTTAAGACAATAATTATTCTAATAAAATTAAACGCAAGGATGCTTGGAAGGATATACGCGAAGAAAGGAAGATTCGCGCAATGTACTTCCTTCATGATTTGCAATGATAAATTCCGCGTTAACATTTAAGCTAGATTTTCAGTTACCTAGCCAGTTGAGCCAGTTATTTACGTATAATTTAGTGTTGAGCGAATTTTTACATTCTTGGAATCTATTAATCATTTGGAATTCGACTACACACAATCTTTAAGTAAATTATTTTAAAACAAATCTAATAATGCGTCCCAAGTTACAATTTTAAATCGGACATTATTTGCTCGCAACTAAAAACAAAGTTAATACTCATCAAGTCGTCAATGATAAAAAACAAATGCAAAGAAGTTATTAACTTGTCATTTTCAGCAATTGACGTTTATGTTGTTTGATCTAATATGAATATTAAATTACTAGATTAAAAATTTAAAATTAAATTTTCCATGTCGACTTTACCAAAATAATATAAATCATTATTAGTATTTGAAATTCCAAAAATGTAATAATATACACAAGCAGGGCCGCCGCCAGAAAAAATCTATGGGGGTCAAAAGTTTAAGTCAATTTACTAGTTTAGAATTAATTGAATTAAAAACACAAATAATAATAACACAACTTTAATTTCTAAATAATAATCATATCATTTAAATTCGATAAAATATTTAGGGATTTAGACGGGAACTGTTTTATTTTAAGTCATTTTTAAAAACTCGAGGGG